>JBBPBX010021830.1:14114-41996 GCA_038048925.1 Garcialebias charrua
ATATATATACACTAGATAAGCTGAGGCGGAGTCTCCGGCGTCGTCAAGCGGCGGCCATCTTGCTACAGACAGCAACATTAGCTGCAGCTGTGGAAACCGTATGGAGGTGAGGGATTTACAAAAACAAAAATACGCTTAACTCGCTGTAATCTTGACGGATTTACAAACGGTTTATTTAAAAAAAACCGTTATTAACGTGGCTATGATTTTTTGGTAATCAGACAGCAGTTTCGTCTTTTTTAAAACGATTTATTCATGTTTCATATTTATAGTTGGGTGTCACACTCATCGAGAATCGAGAATTTTAATTCTGTTTTTATTACACCAATGACTATTTTATAACAAACTAATCTTTTGTCTAAATGACTGTCTTGATCATGACTGTATTTGTTTGCAGATTATTAACCAGAGCCTTTGATTAAGTGATAGCTAGTATTCCAAAACATTTCCCCAGTAATGGGGAAATTTCAGTGCAATTCATAATTATTTTTTAACACAACACTAAGTGACCGGAACTGTCAGCAACTGTATTGTTTTCAATTTGTTGATCCATGTTTTCTTTTTTTTTAGGAAAATACATTTGGTTTGTTTATTTGTTTGAAAAATCGGTGAATATGTAATATACTGTTATATATCTTGTGTCTATTTTAAGGTGGATGGAATAACAACCCTAGTGCCAGCCAGTTCAAGAACATTTTCAGAAAGCTGATGGCCCGGTGTGGTGTTAAACCAAGCATAAAAGGCAATGTGACCGCACAGGATGAGACAGAGTCCCTACCAGTTGAACCAATGTCCTCTGCTGACCAGTTCTACCACATTGACACATCAACAAACCTGTCAGCTGTAGATATGTCCTCTGTAGAAGAAGAAGATCTTCCATCACCGTTTGCTGACATTCCTGCTCTTATACATGACCACAGCTACCTTCCCAGCCGCTTCGATGGTCTTGTGGAAAACACACTTGTGTACATTTCAGGTAGAGGTTGACTTATACTAGATTTGACCTATTACCTGTAGTGCTAACATTCAGCATATAATATTCAAAAGCTGAAATGATGGTCAAATAATGAGATGATAGTCCTAAAAAGGAAATGTAACCTTAATTTTACTATGTTTATTATTAATATTGTTCATTTGTCTAACTCTATTTCAAGGTTTTGTTGTGCGACGGGCATTGAGAAAGTTGTCCTGTGATGTCTGCCGTGCCAGCCTGGTGACAGACGCTGCAACTGCCAGTGAAGACAAGAGCTACCACCTGCTGACTCTGAGAAACAAAGGGGGGCTGATGATTCCTTCTGAAGGCACAGTGAGGGTAGTTAGGGCAGCAGAGTGGGTCATTCGTCAGGCATCTGCAGATTGCATACGATCACAGCCCATCAAACAACTAGAGATCCTCTACATTGTGCGGAAGAGGATAGGTACAGAGGATGTGTTTTTGCTTGGGGAGCACAACAGTGACACACAATATGGCATTGACAGTCACCACCATATGCTGCTCTCTTTAGTTGTGTCCTTGTTTTTCAAGCTAAGGCTACATCACTTGGCAAAAATCAATAATTTGTGTTTACAGAGTGGCAACATGAGACAGAAGCTCACCAAGGCAGTCCTTTTTAAAGGGCATTAGCTCCAAAAAGAGATGTGAGCTTAAAAGTCATGACTTGGACTTGAGTCACACATGAGTCACAAATAAGACAACTTGTGAGTATGGAAGAAATGCAGTCTCCTTTGAATCAGCATAACCAGGTTAATTAGTAACAAAGTTAGTTTACAATTATTTTTAACCTTTACTATTTCATATGAAAAATTGTTTTACTGCAAATACACTGATTCTACCACATTGACACATCAACAAACATTATAATTGGATCATTTGAGTGGTGGCACAGAGGCCATGGTCTTGAGCCGGAAAAGGGTAGCGTGCCCTCTCCGGGTCGGGGAGGAGGTCCTTACCCAAGTGGAGGAGTTTAAGTATCTCGGGATCTTGTTCACGAATGAGGGAAAACTGGAGCGTGAGATCGATAGGCGGATAGGTGCAGCGTCCGCAGTGAAGCGGGCGCTGTACCGGTCTGTCGTGGTGAAGAGAGAGCTGAGTCAAAAGGCAAAGCTCTCAATTTACCGATCGATCTACGTTCCCACCCTCATCTATGGTCATGAGCTTTGGGTTATGACCGAAAGAACAAGATCTCGGATACAAGCGGCTGAAATGAGTTTTCTCCGCAGGGTGGCTGGACTCTCCCTTAGAGATAGGGTGAGAAGCTCAGTCATCCGGGAGGGACTCGGAGTAGAGCCGCTGCTTCTCCACATCGAGAGGAGCCAGTTGAGGTGGCTCGGGCATCTGGTTAGGATGCCTCCTGGACGCCTCCCTGGTGAGGTGTTCCGGGCATGTCCCACCGGGAGGAGACCCAGAGGAAGACCCAGGATACGCTGGAGGGACTATGTTTCTCGGCTGGCCTGGGAACGCCTTGGGATTCCCCCAGAGGAGCTGCTCCAAGTGGCTGGGGAGAGGGAAGTCTGGGCCTCCCTACTTAGGCTGCTACCCCCGCGACCCGACCCCGGATAAGCGGAAGAAAATGGATGGATGGATGGATGGATGCAAATACACCGGGAAAAAAATTCATCTGCAAATATATCTCTGAAATTTTTTGTCTGAGTACTGTTGCCTCAGATAGTCTTGTCACACTATAAGATGTTTATTTTTGTTTTTTTGTTTGTTTATTTATATTTCCCTATTATTAAATCTTTCATGTATCTAAATAAAATAAACTAGACATATTGACCAAGGTTTGTGTAATAATGTATTTAATATTACATAATATTTGCATGTGTAGGGAAAAAATTGGCATAAATTATTTTCATACCACTAATAATAATACTATTTATGATGAAATAGTATTAAATATTTATTAGCATTGTAACATATGTCAGTTAATTTCACTGGAAATAAACATGTATTTATAAATAGATGTAAATATAATCTTATTGTGTATATTGCTAGTGCAATACAGTGTCTACATAACGTTATTTTCATGTGAACGTCCATCTTAAGTATACCATATTATAACAACATCTCTCACATTTATAACAAACCAAACCGTTTTAAAATCGGTTGAAAATTAAGCAAGTTATGGTTATTTTAATAGTAAATGCACCATTCACATTCATGTTAAGAGTGGGCGTTCTGTCTGTACCAAGATGGCCGCCGTCTGACGATGTCGGTCTCCATTGGCCAACAGCGGGGATGTCTTATCTAGTGTATATATATCTGTGATTCAATAGACCCGACACTGGTTGTTTACATCGAGCTGATAGCTGATTTGCAGAGAGGCTGGCCACGTGGTAAGAGTAGGGCAGTCCCAAGGCAGTTCCAGGGCGGTCCCATGAGGCGATGATGACACCCAGGGTTTTTTATGCGTGGTTCAGCCTTCGAAGAGAGTGTGGGACTGGTGTGTTCAGTGTGAGGTCTGTTGTGAGCTGCAAATTTCTTCTTATATGTACAATAAACCTGCAATAACGTGCACATTCGTTTCAGAGCTTCTTTCAACTTTTGAACAACGTAACAAACCCGGAGGCCTCCACCTCTCTTTAATGATGGACGTTTTTTTTTTCACAAAGATGGCCTCCTTTACTCCTCTCTCAAACCTATTAAATGCAATCAAATTGGACCAAATAAATGTAAGCCCTACAGTGGCATTTTCAGTTCCGTCTCCTTGGGTTCTGGGGGAAACAATCATTGACACTTATGTGAAAGGAAAACAAAGGAAAACTCTCAGTAAGCTGGATGTTGAAACTCATTTACAATCTAAATACTCTGAGTATCAAACAATTGTGAAAGTAAAGAATACTGACGCTTCAAAACTTGGACATAGAGTAGAGTTGCTTTTATTGAACCTGAAATAGGATACATGTCTAATCAAAGGATCAGTGATAAATTATCTGTATTTACTGGTGAATTAATAGCTATCTTATTAGCATTAAGGTGGGTTGAAAGTATTACGTCTCGATCTATATTAATTGCTACAGACTCCATCAGTGCAATCTGCAGTATAAAGCTTGCTCATTCTCAATCAAGGCATGATGTTATATTAGAAATTTTACAAACGCTGTATAGACTTAAAGGTTCAGGAGTTTCAGTACGATTAATTTGGGTCCCGACTCACATGGGGGTTTTAGGTAATGAACTTGCAGATAAGTTTGCTATAGAAGCTGCTAGAAAGATAGCAATTTCCTTACCAATCTCACACAGCAAATCAGAAATAAAATCTTTTGTAAAGGAGGAAATGACTAAGAAATGGCAGGAGGAATGGAACAAGGAGCGGAAAGGGAGACATTTTTATTCTATTGAAAAAATTGTGGGTAGGAGGGAATCGTCAAGGAGGAGGAGGGAAGAGGATATTTTATCAAGACTTCGATTTGGTCACACATATTTAAATTCAAATCTAAAAATAATAGGAAAACATCCTACAGGACTATGTGAATGTGGCCATTCACAAGAGACAGTAGTAGGCCTACATGTACTAATAGATTGTACAAAATATCACAGGGAAAGGGTTGTTCTTCAAAATAGAGTTACTTCGTTTACATTCAAATCATATTTTAAGCAGGGCATTTTTTCATTTTCTTTTGAAATCGGAACTTCTCACGAGAATATAGGCTAGGGTTTCTTTCTGGTTCACACTCCAATTCAGAAGGTGGTAGTAATGCACACCAACAAGTTGTTTGCCAACCACCAATAAAATTGACAAAGAAGAAGTTCCCACACCAGAAATACGCACATAAAAGCACAAACAACAATTTGATTTATGCTATTTTTTTAACGTTTTTTGTAGCCTGTATTTTTTTTATTCTCAATATAAAAATATTACACTTTTTTAGCTATAATAATTTAAATATTATAATTGGATCATTTGAGTGGTGGCACAGAGGTTCAAGAGGGCGAGCTTGTGAACGAAAGATCATTGGTTCAATGGACCGTCAACAAAAATGTCCGTAGGAAAGGTGAAGCACCGACATCTGTCTCCACCCTCATATGTCCCACTCTGGGCCCTTGAGCAGGGCCCCTAACCAACCATCTCTGTGTGCACCTTGTCCACCCAAGACTGACTCATGATAATGTAAGAAATAGAAGTAATCAGTAACAGTTTGTTTATTAAACAAAATATGTAATTTATACTGAAATACAACAATCTAGTTTGAACATATACAGTATATCAAATAAATTACAAAAGTAAATACAGTATTTTCTGGACTATAGGTCGCACCTTTATATAAGTCGCTTTGTCCAATTATTGTCAATAAATTGGAAAAATCCATAAACAGGTCGCACCTTTATATAAGTTGCACCTATTATGCGTCACCGCTACGCGTCAGCGCGTCATTTGCCCTGCTGAAAATGACGACCACAGAAGCATGCACGGAAGGACTTTTCACAAGATTAACACGGTAAAAACAATTATTTGTCTGCAGAAAATTATAGCAAACATGTGTCTTAGCTTAACCGTTCCTTAATAAATTCACGTAATGGTCAAATCTGCTGGATTTAAATTTTTTCGCTTTGAAAAAGTACAAGGAAAAACAACTAAGCTAACCGTGACACATTTACGTCTATAAAACATCTAATTTTATCTCAAATAACTCCAACAGCTAATAGTTTGTAAACATCCATCTAGTGATTACTTTCTGTAAGTTTGATCAAAATCTATCCTGTGGTTCTTGACCTATTTTGCTAAAAAAAAAACACTGAGCTAACAGCGAAGTAGCTAGTTCATACCTCCAGAGCAGGAGGCCGGGCTGCGACAGAGTGAATCCGACCAGAGGAGGCTCTCGTCGGGCACATGAGGTGGGAACGGTTGGTGTACCCTAGCGGACAAAGGTGGTACTGCACCCCTAGCGGCAGAAAGTGGTACTTCACCATTTTTGCCTAAATGGAAAAACGGTCATATCTGAGTCAAAAATTGGTCTAAAAATATGGGGGAAAATCCATTAACAAGTCTCACCTCTCTATAAGTCGCAGGGCATGCAAATTAGGCAAAAAGGTGTGACTTATAGTTCGGAAAATACGGTACTGACATATTGCTAACTTGGAACAAAAGCAGTGCAGTCAGTGATTTAATTTGTTTTACAATTCCTGCGTTCATTCATCCTTTCTATCCTTTCATCCACTCTGACACCCTGAAATGAGATTCAAAAGTGGAAACACGAGGATGCACTCCTACTTTTGTAAGTGACACCTCAAATGTCACATGAAAAGAGGCAACCATTCAGGGGATCACATTATCAGCCAGGATTTTTAAATTGAAATGTATTTAAACTCAAGACATGAGGTATTTTTCCATACTTAAAGGCAAAAAGAAAATAAATGTTTATTTACACAGTCAAGTCACTTGCAAATTTTCCATCCAACAACACACATGTACTCTATCCTGCTGCTAACTTTCATTTTTCTTTTCATGTTCTCTCTCACTTGTTTCCTGTTCTTATGGTTTCTAGAAACTCCAGCAACCACCTGAGCACCATCAAACTGGTTGACCCACTATGAGAAGGTGCTATTTACAAGAATGAGTTATTTTTTTTTTGTGGCTACTCGGACTGTTTAATCTTTTGGGTGAAAGACAAAACGTTTCAACAAAAAGAAACCATCCAGAGGACCTGACTTAACTTTGTCAAAAGTATTTTATGCCGCATGTTGTTCCTGACACAACCCTCATCATTTAATATGCATTGGGACTGGTAAAGGAAGCACAATAATTTGTGCTCCCTGCTGGCTGGTTTTCACATCAGACTGGTCTGATGTGAAATTTAAAAAAATGCACTCAAAATTAGGACACAAGGTATTTTTCTCTCCTTTTTAGAGGCAAACAAATGACTCTGTGGTAATTAGGCATTTNAGAAACATGTGTAATAGTATAAGAAAATAGTCCACTGTTGTAGTTGTTGGATAAAAACATCCTCTGTTCATTTTACATACTGTACTCAAAGCAGCCACACTCGAGGATATGTGGCCCTGCACTTGCGACCAGTCCAGGGTGCACCCCGTCCCTCGCACAGTGATTGCTGGACCTGGGCACCGGCGACCCCTGTGACCCAAAAGGGAAGAAGCAGGTAAAAAATAATGGATGGATGGACAACAGGTTACACAGATGTACAGAACTTACCGGTACATGCATGGAGTCACGAGAATCTGCCACAGGCAGTATGTGAGGCTTGTTTTTATAAGCTTATCAGCTCCTGGCTCACAGGCAGACATCCTCAGCCATCCAGCTGCACATGCAGGATCAAATCAGCTCCGCATTCAGCTCTGAGAAAGAAGGGGGGTTCATGGGCAGTTAAAATTCTCATGCATAGTAGTTAAAAACATCCATAAACCTTGACCAAAAGTCCCTGACAGTTGTGGTTGGTGAAGTTGTGCATCATTTGAAGCCAAGTTAGCACACTGAATCGGGGAACAGTTTGATTGCAGTATAGTTCCGTCCACTATATCAGCCTAACTGTATCCATAACTAAAACAAAATGCATAAACCCAAAAATATTGTAGCACATTAGATCAAATAAAAAAGTCTGTAAAAAGTCATTAGAAATTGTCTGAGCAAAAATACAAATTCCTGGTATTTTAGGCCGTTAAAAAAGAAAGTACAAGTTAAAAAAGTAAATGTATGAAGAGAAACATGTTGAAAACATCTTCACACTGATGTAAATATCACCGTAAAAGACTACTGTAGTTTTTTCTGACATGTACATTTTTCTATCAGCATATAAAAAGATTTTGTCTCTATTCTGTATATTTAAAAATATAAATTTGAGTCAGACTAAAATGAATTGAAAATGTGTACTTTTAAGACAAGGGACTTTGAATTTGTTGTTAAAAATAGATAAAATATTCAGACTTTTAAACAATGTTAACTCTTTCAAACGTTTATTATCTGGCTGCAATACCATACCATACCATACCATTTTATTTGTAAAGCACTTTCAACAGGAACAAGTCCACACCAAAGTGCTGGACAAACAACAGGCAACACACACAGTGAAGTACAACACAAAAGACATAACAACATTGCAGATCATAAATAAAATGATCAAATACAAATCAGCTGGTGTTGAAAGCAACAGAATAGTAGTGAGTTTTTAACCGGGATTTGAAAACTGAGAGGGAGGGGGCCTGTTTGATGAGTAGCGGTAACTCATTCCAGAGTCTTGGGCCTATACAGATGTAGCAGTAGAGAAAGATGCCTGATTAGGCTGATGGGTTCCAGGTGCAACGTCTAGTTGTTAGAGTGGGCGTGGTATAAAAGCAGCTGCATGCAGGCAGACAGGTCGTCTTCACACGTCGCAGTGTGGCTGGTGTGCCGTGGGTTCTGACCGTCATGGTGTCCCACGGGTTTTGGCCGTAAAGGCAACCAGTCACTGAGTGTGGTACGGGCTGTTTGACTGCTGGACGGTAGGTGTTCTTTCTCTCGCTGTATTATAGCTGATTTTGGGTCAGAAATGATAAATCGACGTGTGATTATAGGTAGAGTGCCGCAGTGCTGCGCTTCTTCGTTCCCTCAGGCGGCGAGGATGTGTGTGTGTGTGTGTGTACGTGTGTACATGTATATGGTTGTGAGGACCAGCAGGTAAGGAAACGATTGTCATCGTAAGCTTTATTTGTGGCAGCTGTATGGAGAGTAGTTATTAATTAAATTTCTTTAGGTCTCCCCACATCGGGACCAGTGCTGCTCTGTTTCCGGAGACTGCTCTTTTTCCTTCCGGCGTCCACTCTGGTTCCTCGACGACTCCATTTGAGGAAGTTGTGCATAAGTGGTTGAAATGTGGACTGTGGTGTCCCGCTTTCAGTGACGTCAGGACTGCCAGCTGCTTGTCGCTGCGGTGTGACGCGAGTGCCACATTGGTGGAATGGTGAACTGTATACTGTATATTTGTGATAAACCTGTATTTATTGAAGTAATTGATTTATTGAAGTAATTAAGTGTTTTGGGGTTTAAAGGGTTTTTGGTCTATTTATTTAGTTGGTATGAAATGAAATAACAAAAATGATGAACATGATATACATAAATAAATAATGTTTTAAGATGTTTTAAGGTAACTGTAAATAAATTATCATTGTTATTTTGAACAGTTGTCCCGGATGTTTTAATCAATGCAAAGTGAACCTGCGTGGCCTTAAAGTAAATTATCTGGGTGAAATTCCCAGGGTGGCGTTGCTGACTAACTTGTTTAATTTATTCATGCTCTCAGGGCATGAGTAATGCCACATTTTGGCGTTGTTGGTAGAGGATGTGTGTGTGTGTGTGTACGTGTGTACATGTATATGGTTGTGAGGACCAGCAGGTAAGGAAACGATTGTCATCGTAAGCTTTATTTGTGGCAGCTGTATGGAGAGTAGTTATTAATTAAATTTCTTTAGGTCTCCCCACATCGGGACCAGTGCTGCTCTGTTTCCGGAGACTGCTCTTTTTCCTTCCGGCGTCCACTCTGGTTCCTCGACGACTCCATTTGAGGAAGTTGTGCATAAGTGGTTGAAATGTGGACTGTGGTGTCCCGCTTTCAGTGACGTCAGGACTGCCAGCTGCTTGTCGCTGCGGTGTGACGCGAGTGCCACATTGGTGGAATGGTGAACTGTATACTGTATATTTGTGATAAACCTGTATTTATTGAAGTAATTGATTTATTGAAGTAATTAAGTGTTTTGGGGTTTAAAGGGTTTTTGGTCTATTTATTTAGTTGGTATGAAATGAAATAACAAAAATGATGAACATGATATACATAAATAAATAATGTTTTAAGATGTTTTAAGGTAACTGTAAATAAATTATCATTGTTATTTTGAACAGTTGTCCCGGATGTTTTAATCAATGCAAAGTGAACCTGCGTGGCCTTAAAGTAAATTATCTGGGTGAAATTCCCAGGGTGGCGTTGCTGACTAACTTGTTTAATTTATTCATGCTCTCAGGGCATGAGTAATGCCACATTTTGGCGTTGTTGGTAGGGCGTTTGCATTTGCTTTTTATGAACATCCAGGACCAGTAGTTTGTGATTTCTCAATACTATATTGATTTGTGTGTGTTTTTTTCTTTGGTTTATTTTGTGTTTTGTGTACAGATTGGCTGACCCGGAAGCAGAGCAGTGGTGGTTCCAGCAATCTTTAAAGTGGTGGTTCCAGCAAATCTTTTAAAGTGGTGGGTGGATGAAACTGGTAGTTATGGCAGAAATCCAGGAACTTAATGCCTCTTATCAACAGGTCTGGTTCCTGTAAGGTCCCATTGTGGCTAGTTTGGGCCAGTTCCTATGGGACCGGTTTATTTCTGTACCCACTGCACGCTTAGGACCCCTTTAGTGGGCGTGAAGTTCTCCTGCAGTGGGCGGGTAATTCTCCTGCAGTGGGCGGGTAATTCTCCTGCAGTGGGTGGATCATTAATATCAACGCTTCTAACCAGCTGGTGGCGCTAGTGATACATTAAGCTCTTTATTAACCACTAACACACACATTAGAAGAAGAGCTGGAAAAGAACACACAACCAAAGTGGATGAGCTTGTTTCTTTTTTGAACATTCTGCTTTGTCACAAATGTTCATATACAGTATATATATATATATATATATATATATATATATATATGTGTGTGTATATATACACATATATGTATATATATTGTATATACATACATGTGTACACATACAAACATATGCGTGAGTATATATATATATATATACACACACACACACACACACGTGTTTATATATATACATACATATGTGTGTATATATACACATATATGTACACATACATACATAATATATACTGTACATACATATATATTTATATATACAGTACATACATATACATATATATATATATATATATATATATATATATATATATACATATATATATATATATATATATATATATATATATATATATATATATATATATATATATATATATATATATATATATATATATATATATATATATATATATACATATATATTTATATATACACACATTGATGATGGTGGAGTACACTACTTTGGACAAAACTGAAAGTGGCATGCATCCTAAAAAATCTGCGCCGCTCCATTGTCCCAGTTGATCAACAAGTGTGTTCCAAACTAAAACATTTGTAATATAAACTTAACAATATGTAATCAATCAATTCCAATCAAAATATCAAAGCAACTTTATTTAAATACTGTAAATGTTACATGTCAATAAAATTGTAACAGTTTAAAAAAATGAAAGATTGGTGTTATTTGTAGAAACAGAAAAACATATTACTAAATCTGCAGTTATGTATGAAATATGAACTTAAAATATCATCACTGGAATCTTAACCTGTTGTTCCAAAACATGTAACAATAATTAAAAGTAAAATTTGGCCAATAGCTCAGGTAAAAATGCTGACCTGTAGAACATTTCTACATTTTTCACTGCTTCTGTAAAGAACTCACCATCAGACACAATCCTCTGTGAATAAAGTCATCTGACCCAGAACTAAAGTTCTTTAGTTTGTAGCAGGTCGCTTTTGTAAAAGAGTCCACGAGGCTCAATGAGATTTACCTGACTAAATAAAGGTTGAATGAAAAACACCATGAAGTCACAGTACCCCTGCTCCGTCACAAACTGAGCTTGTATGACATCTGCTGAGTTCATAGGACCTGTTTGTAGGGATGCACCGATCCACATTTCTCACTTCCGATCCGATACTGATACTTAAGAACTGGGTATCAGCCGATACCGATACTTTTCCGATCCGATACTGTTCAGGTATGTGAATCTGTTTAAAGAAATTTTTGTACTGAGACTATTCATTTTAACAGTGTGTGAGATAAACCCAATGAAGACACTCTTGAGCCTTATAACAGGAAACTCACAAACTTTAACAGCACACAAGAGGCAAGTCTATACCACACACATCTCCTTCTCACTCATGGTTCAGCTGGAAAAACTAAAAAACCGCTAAGCATGATGGGAAAGACAACAAAATCCACTCCCCTTAACCACTAAGGGAGTGAATTTTGTTGTCTTTCCCATAATGCTTAGCAGTTTTTTAGTTTTCCAGCTTTAGGTGCATCTGGAAAACTAAAAAACCGCTAAGCATGATGGGAAAGACAACAAAATCCACTCCCTTAGTGGTTAAGGGGAGTGTATAGACTTGCCTCTTGTGTGCTATTAAAGTTTGTGTGTTTCTTGTTGTAAGGCTCAAGAGTGTCTTCATTGGTTTTAACTCACACAATGTTAAGACGGCAGTCACAGAATATGAGGGACACATGTGCTCTTTGAAGCTGGATCGGAAATATCGGCAGGTTGGATCCAATATCCGATACTTAAAATATGCTGGTATCGGATACCGATACCGATACTGGATTGGATCTGCCCCATCCCTACCTGTTTGTGTTGTCAATGCAGGACTGTTTTTTTTTTTACTGAGGCACCGAGGACATCTTTGGCACAATGTGGACAAGGTGCAGGAGAGCAGAGCATCAGGAGAAGCTCTGAGGTCTGTTCGGCTGCAGTTGATGTGTAGTCTGGAGTCACAAGATCAGATCCTGATGCAGCAGTTCAGCGATGGCTTCATATGTCTGTCTGGCTGTTTTCACTGCCCCATCTGACAAACAACACAAAATTATTGTTATAATCTCCTCTAAACATCATTGTCCTTTGCTTTTATCTGTAATTTTCAAAGTTTGGAGTGTTTCTGTCATGGCATACTTGCTTTACAGTGCAGTGACTTGTCCCATCCTTCTCCAAGGACACCCACGGCAGAGGATCTTTACACAGGAACTGACTGATTAACCTGAAATAAATCACATTACACATTAATACAGGCCTATAGGCCTAAGTGACAAATTTATGGATTTTTCCCCATATTTATAAACCATTTTTGGACTGAGATATGACCGTTTCCATTTATTCTGACTGAACCAAATCAAACCAAAAACAAAAACAAAAACAGAAAGTACTGTAGATAGCAGCAGTAACATGTATGGCATGAAGTTGGCGGTTGTATCACTTAATATGAAAACGTGGCTATAATGATAAATTCAAAAAAGTTCAAGACAAAAACATTCATTCATTCATTCAACCTTTATTTATACAGGCTAGCCTTGTTGAGTCACGGGGACTCATTTACAAGAGGGACCTGTCTCACTCACACCAAACAACCATCCACTCTCACACTCACACCTAGGGTCAATTTAGAGTCACCAATCAGCCTAACAAGCATGTTTTTTGGTCTGTGGGAGGAAACCGGAGTACCCGGAGGAAACCCACGCATGCACGGGGAGAACATGCAAACTCCACCCAGAAAGGCCCTGGACCGGGATTTGAACCGGCAACCTTCTCGCTGAGAGGCAGCAGCTCTACCAGTTGTGCCAACGTGCTGCCCAACAACTGGACTTTATTTATTATACTATGCTTTAGACTATTTTTTTCCTTCCTTGCACTTTTTAGAATTTACCATGTCCTGGATGACTGAGAATCTTCACTCGCTATTATCGACTCAAACGGCCTGCCATACTCCACATTCTGCTCTGCTTCGATCGAACCTTGAAAACAGCTGCCAACTCGGCGAATTAGACCATTAAAGTGCATTTATTAAGCAAATGATAGACTCAGACACACCTCCTCTGCTACAATTTCGAGCTAACAAATATTGTTTATGTGATTTTCTTGTTATATTTCAGAGAAACGAGCCGTTCCGCCATCTTTTTTTTTTTTCCTAAAAGCCTCTCGGCTGTTGCCTGAAGTCAGTCTCTGAAACGGTCTTTCCGCAGTCCAAAAAAGCTAAGAAACAGTTGCATGACTCACTGGAAATATGCTTAAAGTTAGAAAACACTCACCTGCGCAGACACCTCTTGAAAAATCTTTTCATTGCACGTCACTCCATCCAGCTCCCTCTGAATATTTTCATCGGCCAGCAAATACAGAAAAGCCTGAACCTCCGCGTTTGACCACGGTTGTGACATAATTATTAGCCTGTGTTAATTCTCAAAAATGTGCTCCTCCAACTTGTTGTTCTAGAGTTTGGCGGGATGGCAGTTTGCATTTCCTGGAAGACTGAATCTTCTTCTTCTTCTTGGTGTAGTGGGCATGACCTTGTCCACTTTTAAGACACCTGTGTACTTTTGAACTGTCCAGTGATGACCTTTACTGACCTCTCAGTAAAGCAAGACATTTACTACAAAATCATTCATTTAGCTGTAATCTGATAAATATAGTCACCAAAAGAGACTATTTCTATCTTTGATTTTAGGCTGATGTGATCAAAAGAATAACTTTTGTCATTTTCATGATGTGTGCTTTTAAGCTGTGTCATTCTGTAAGAGTTAAACTGTGTTCACTGCTGTGTTTAAAGGTGAAGCCTTCGGGTCACAGAGACCGGACGGTTTTGTTTAGAAACTCAGAGACAGTCTCATGAGCAGGGCTCCAGCTTTATCTATCTTTTTCCTAAACATTTCTCTCTGCTGCTGCTTGTAACCTTGGGTTTGATAAGACAAATGAACTCCTCGACTGGTCCTTCCTTAAGTACTAGTCTAAGCTTTTGCTAAAGGCTTCAGAGTTGCTGGGAACTTGCAGAGAGATGTGAACTTTCCCAAGGAGCTGAGTACGTTTTGGTCAAGAGCTAACGACCTGCGTCTTCAGCTAAGGACTGATAACAGGCTGTTATGAGTCCACCTCGAACGAGCGTTTGTTATTCCTTCCTGGAATAAATTATCTTGAGCCAAGAAACCACGACTGCCACGACTTTTGCCGATGAAAGCGAGTATCACCGACACCGACAAGGTAAACACGCGTGGAGTCCAGCTTGGACTTGCGGGACCGACGACTCGTCAGTCTAAAGTTGACCACAGCTCTTTACCAGAACCAAGGCGGACGTCTTAAGGTAAAGGAGCAGCTGTTTGCTTGCTGGAGGTGTGATGATATCTTAGCTGGACGCGTACGGAAGAGTGTCATCTGGTTTCATAAATGCAAGATAAACTTCCTCTCTTAACCTCCCAATTCTTCTTAAATCTTTCCTCCTATTCTTTCCCCTCTCAATCTAAGCTGGAAACTATTTTAAGTTTAAAGAGCCCTCAGACTAAATATGTTTACATCCAATATTGAAGTCTGTTGTGTTGAATTTAAGTGTGCTGACGTTTTAAATTGAAAGAAAGTGAAATCATGTCAATCAAGTGTAATGGTGTTAATTTAGTTGATTCATTTTAAATAAATGATAGTGTCTCTTTGACATATCAAACTAAGTCAATGTCCATTGTCACTTAATGGCTCTGTTTATTTGTCCATCATAAAGATCACAGAAATATTGGGTAAACTGAAAAAGAACAGAATCCGTGAATTTACTATTCAATCTGAATAAGTAAATTAATTAAGGTAAAGAGGTCAGTATTAATATTGACCTCCTCATTAACCCCTTACATCTGGTGGCCCTCGTACGTGGTTCTGAAAGTTTATTGATATCTGTGGTTTCTCATGAACTGTAACGTCATGTTTGCATAAGTGGTTCCAAGTTTTAAACTCTGAGGATAATAATTTTGGCTGGAAGTGTTCAAAGCAGGCAGATTCTGCATGTTTTTATCATTTGAAGCTGTGAGATTATTATCGTTTCAACTCTGTTAGACGCTGTTGGAAGCATTCAGGTGAAGTTTTGTCAGCCGTGGTCTGTGGTGGTTCTGGTCCTGGTTCGGTCCAGTTCACGCGGACTCCTGTACAAAGCTTTGTTTGACCGCCGAGTCAGAAGCCTGAAAGCTAATTTAACATCTACAAGATTGCTGTTGTGGTATTTTACATTTTAGAGCAGGTCAAAGAAGCATATTACTGTTAGAACGTGTCGGATAGTGGTTCTGTTCAGACCCGATTTCTGCTCCATGAAAGAGTGGACCAGAACCGACCTTGACGCGCTCCGAGAGAGTCCGTGTTTGTTCAACAGCCGCAGTGCTGTGTTACTGAGCGTAACTACGTTGGCCTGTCTAGGTGTGTTCGCCGCATGTTTCAGAATTTTGGAAAGTTAATTTGTAGCGTTTGAGTTGTTTTAAGAGTCTATAAGTTGTGGTCCGCTGTGTTGAGCTAACGTTAGAGCTACGTGTCCAAGTACACGTTTGTTTATGAGCTGTGATTGGATGAAACGAGAGCTGTGAGCTGTCAATCACTCGTAGCGAACGCTGATTCGCTGTAGTGGGAACGCACGCCGTTGCGACCAACCCACTTTGTCGTCATTTCCGGTACTACATTGGTCGAAGGTAAGAAAAACTACATTTACCATGAATGCTTGGAATGAACTACAACCGCTGTGATTGATTGGTTGACGTCACGTATCTGTGTAGCGAGCTCCGCCTCGCTCAGCACAGCAGAGCTGGTGACGCGCTGCGTCGACCCGCCTATTTGTGTCGTCATTTCCTGGTGCGTTTCGAGCGACAAGCAGTCACATTCACACACACACGGTGAAAAGAGATTTCACTGAGCGTTTAAAAACATTTTAAAGCCATCTAAACTGTCTAACAACATAGATTTGTCTCTGACAAGACCGCAGTTCGAGCGTTTATCACGAACATACTAGAAACTAACTCTAAAAGGTAGTTTTCAGTTAAATACTGAATGAAATAAATCAGTCTCCACGTGATAAATTAAGACTCACAGCTGCCCCCTGTTGGTTAGAAGACGTTGACAGATGAGTTTTCTCACAAACATCATAAAAAAGTCAGCATTTTTATGGTGAGTTACCAGCTTTTAAAATTGTTCTGTACACAAACAAAAACTCCTGTTTATTCTAAATACAAATTTTAGTATAACAGAGGTACAGACACACAATTTGTGCTCATTTTAAATACTGAAGGGATTTAAAATAACACTCAAAAAGCATTTTTTTATTTGATTTTCAAATTAAATAAAAAAAAAATGATGGAGAACAGAGAATTTCCACATTAAGCTCTTCACATCTCTGAATTTTAAACAGAATTGTTGTACATCTGTACACTTTTAGTTAAAAATCGCATTTTTAACGTTTTTCTGTGTAAAATTAATGACTCCAGTTTATTTTAAATGAAAAGCTTAAAATAACAAACGAAAGTACATTTTTCACTCCTGATAACTGTCAAATGCAGTACGAAATCAGTTTCACTGAGATTGCAAGTCATCTTTTTAAAGGCATGCTCAAGCAGCATCCTGTCACATTTTAGTGAAGTCATTGCATTTAAGTCAGCCCTCTTTTATAAGCGTTTGAGTAAGAAAAACGGAAATCAGGCTGCTTGGGTTAGTTAGTAACTGTTGTTTGAACGTAAGTTCTATTTTAAAGTTAACACTGCAAGAGTGCATTTAACTTTTACAAAGTTCATTGAGGGTAAAAACCTGATATAAGGTACCTATGAATACTTATTACACAGTGAAACACGTAAACCTCAGCTGATTAGTTTATTTGACTCAGTGCTACATTAAAAGTGAATATTTATTTGCAAACACTAACATGAGAACAATCTTTTGATTTTTTTCACACAAAATCAAAACTAAAAGATGGGAGATAACAATTATGATCAAGCTTTACAGCTGCTCACAGCAAAGCTTGAATCGTTAAGGCTTAGTAACATTCGCAGAAGAGAAACTTTTCAACAAGAAAAACTTAAGTTAAAACGTGAGATCAAACGAATTCAAAACAAAAAGATGGGAGATAACGATTGTGATGAAGCTTTACAGCTGCTCACTGAAATACTTGAATTGTTAAGGCAAGATAACATTCGCAGAAGAGAAAATTTTCAACAAGAACAACTTGAGTTAAAAAGTGAGATTGAGCAATTAAAAATAAAACGGCGTGCTATAAATGGTTTTGATGTTCGTCAACTCCCTGACCCGATCTGGTTAAAAACAAAACCAGAGCGTGAACTACATTACCAAGACAAGGTCAAATCCCACTCGCTGGAGCTGGAAGGGACAAGTTCATCAACTCCCTCTCCTAAAAAAGGCGAGAAGAAACATGTTTTTCGAACTAAAAAACCACGACATGAAGATGCCCGCTGGAACAATGAGCCAGAGTGGCTCAGACAAGACCCAGAGTACATAAAACGATTTCAAAGGACGAGCACACGTCCTGTCCCTGCACCTCGGACGAAGCTGCCCGAGATAAGCAAAAAACCACAAACGGTGGACGCCCGCTCTTTAAGTGACCCTCCGCGGTCTACACCGAGCAAAGGCCCTGCCCCTGCACTGCGGACTGGACAGTCCGGGAGTAGCAAAAGGTCACAGAAGTTCCAGGAAAAAGGCAACGCACCACTAAGCTCTGAGGAGATAGTGGACAAAAGTTGGTTGTTTGAAAACTTGAATGATACAGAGGATGACCGAACTGGTACATTGAGTGACCTTGTCTTTGATAACTCAGAGCACATGGATAACTCAGAGCACACAGTTAGTGACATCAATAGCAAACGACAAAAAGAAAAACGTCTCGAAAAAGGCCTTGAGCTACAACATCAGTTTAAACAATCAGTGATGAAACAGTGCGCTGTAACTGCTGTTGAGGCTCACATGCAAAACAAAACACCCTCTGAGGTGTGCCCAGGTCAAAAGGTCGTATCCCAGACGCAAAAAAGCGAGAATAAACACCGTCGTCTCAAAGGTCCTCTGACCTCAGAAGAGGCAGAGAACATGCGTCGGTTGGTAAAAGAGTGGGATGATACTAGCGAGAATGAACACTATCGTCTCAAAGGCCTTCTGACCTCAGAAGTGGTGGAGAACACGCGTCGGTTGTTAAAAGAGTTGGATAATACTAGCAAGAATGAACAAGATTTTCAAACTGACATACACCGAAATGTTGGTACCAGTTGGAACAGTGACTCAAAATGGTTTAAAGGGAGCCCCGCCCCTGAAGCACCTCAGATTGAAAAATCTGAGACAAGCAACGAACCACAAAAGGTAGGTGTTCACTCTCTAAGAGACCCACAACGGTTCAGATCGAACCAGATGGGTGAAAACCAAGGTCCATCGGTGGGTGGACTTCAAAAGAAATTGAAGGATGAGGACCTATACTCATGTAACTATGCGTCGTCCCAACAGACACCCCCGAGCCTTGGAACTGCACCTCCCGCGCCTCGAACAGAACAGTTCAAGACAGGCAAAGAGTCACGAATGTCCCGGAATAATGGCCCAACACCTCTATGCTCGGAAGAGACAGAGGAAGTAAGTAGTTTGTCAGTAGATTTGAATGTTACTGTGCTTGACCAACCTGATACAATGAGTGGCGTTATCATTGATAATGACACTATCAACATTGACCAACCTGGAGCGATGTGTAGCACTGTCTTTCACAAAGACTCAGAGCACACAAATAACTCAGCGCACACTACTACCAACATTGCCATGGATGTTGACAGCAAACCAACTGCTGATAGTCAACAACATCCTGAAGGTCATGATGCTGACAGCCAACAAGATGCTGACAGTAAACAAGATTACACAGACAGAGTCACACGTGAACAGAAACGTGGGACAAGACCTGTGAGGTTTCTGTGTAACTTTATACAAAGGGGGGTGGCTAAGAAAGCTTACCTGCCTATCACACTGGAAGGTGTCCTTGAGCGTGAAGCCCTCCTGGATGGCAGTGCTGATATAACCATTATGTCGGCCAAGCTGTTCAAGGAGCTGAGGACCGCCGCTAACGGTGTTGACAGGCAAATACCCTTTGAGAAATGTGCTATTGAGCTACAGGGTCTCGCAGAGACGAGAACAACCCTAACAGCTATGGCTATGGTTCACATGCAGATTGGCGAAATGACACTACGCCACCCGGTGTACGTGTCTAAACTTGACTCATTCCCATTTTTGGTTGGCCAAGATTTTATAAACCGCTTCAACGCGATTATAGATTATGGTCGACGGAAAATGTGGAGCACAGTGAGAAAACCCCTGCCAATAAAAGTGCTTCCTAGTTGCGATACAGACTGCCTAACCGCAGGTACCGCAAAGGACACACGGGACACCTCATCCGAGGACGAGAGCCCGGTAAGTGAACCTTCAACTACAGGTGAGACAGAAGAGACCCAAAAGTTGGACCAAACTCCGGCCCAACAAGAGAACCTCCTCTGTGAGCTGACACATTCAGCACTCCCTGACCACTGCCTACCACAGGTAGTGAAAGGTGTTGAGATCCAAGGATCCCACACCGAAGACGCTGTACTGTCCTCTGGGACAGGTAATTCGGCAATCAACCAAGCTTTCAATGAAACCTTGGTTCAAGGGCATCTGAGTCCAGAAAATGACAGTCAACCAAACGCTGACAGTCACTTGGACATCATTGTTGCAGATTACGAGGACCCCTCATCAGACAAGAAGGGGGCAAACTCACATTACCTACCACAGGTAGAGAAAGGTGTGGAGATCCAAGGACCCCACACCGAGGTTGCTGTACTGTCCCCTGGGACAGGTAAATCGGCTATCAGCCAAGCTTTTGATGAAACCTTGGTTCAGGAACATTTGTGTCTAGAACTAATCAGAAATGAAATAGTTTTTACAGACTCAAAGAGCCCTCTTCAGTCAAGAAGTGGGAAGACACACACAACGACAGTGACCCGTCGCAGTCTGTACAATCAGACACAGCGATTGCGCCGACAGTTGTGACACACCTGAATTACACGGAAAGAGGTAAACGTAAGAAGATACGTTGGCCAAATCCTAAACGATTCCTGTGTACCGTCTTCTCTCAGCTGCGCGAACAGCTTAAACTAAACGGTGGCATCCTAACTTGTGCCCATGGACGGACGTCCTCACCTGTGTTCGTGGTCCCCCATGACCAAAGGGGGGTGATGTTAGGCCATGCCAAAGACAAAGATTTGAATGTACACCTCAGAAACACTTTTGCTTTCGCCCAGAAAAACCTGGAAAGATCCGCTGAAGGACGTAAGGCGTACTATGACCAGAAGGCCTCTCACAATGAACTCCAAGTGGGAGACAGAGTCTGGTACTATACGTTCGCCCCAGCAACCGGGAAAGGAGGGTCCGAGACCGGAACTCTCGCCCGCAAACTAATGCCCAGGTGGACTGGACCTCATCTGATAACAGACAAAGTGTCCTCAGTCGTCTACGAAATCAAAATCAGCAAAGGCCGCAAAGAGCCAATTGCTAAATGGGTACATCGAAATCAGATCAAACCTTACAAGGCGTTCAATGACTCCACAAAAGACAAAGATCTCACAAACTCACCGACTTCATGGGATAATAAGGTCGTCCAAACACAAGTTAGTAAATAAACTAATCAGGTTTAAACTACCATATTTCCCACCCTATAAGTCGCATTGTCCAATTTGAACTTAGAAACGCTAAGTCTAAAACCCACAACAAAAAACTAACCTTAACAACCGTTTAAATCCACGAGATTTAATTTGACCTCGGTCATAAAGTTGAGACCTGTTTTTCTTGTGTGTTGCACTTTGGAATCTGACGACAGGAGTGTGTCGAAGCAGTGAAACGTTGTTTCCTTGTTGTTTAGTCATTACTGTTGTCATTAGTTGAGATATTGTTTGGTTCTGAACACTCCCAGCCAAAAAGGTTTTATATTAACATTGGTTAATGAATGATATGGATTTAACTATGCCAACATGCAGTTCATTTTGTTAAATCGCAATCGTTGAAGAGTCAATGTAGTTTAAAGCTACCCAAGGTACCATAAACTACACTGGTCTCACAATTTCTAAATTGAACCGATTCGATCGTTTCTATTCTAGATTATCTATTCATTTTGATGAGTCTCGCCATAGACTTCAAAATTTATTAGGAATACCAAATCCTACGTCGTTCGTCTAAAAGACAACAGACATTTAGATCAAACTATATTTCATTTTTATTTTAGTTTAACCTAAACTAAGTAATGAATGGAGGAATAGTTTGGAATTAGAGGCCTTCGTTACAGAAGCCCTCCAAAATTTTATAGGTACAAATCCCTATATCTAATTTTACAGAATTGATCCACCCCTTAATTGGTAATTGTAGCTGATCTAAACCATGATAGCTTACATACCAGGTGCATATAGGTAGGGCCTAATGTAAAATCCTATTCATAAGCCCACCTAAAAAACCACATAATTGCATGACACATAGAACCAGAGTGGCACTGACTGGAAACCAACCAGCCAACAACCTTCGATGTGGGGACCTGCAGCTCCAACGCTTGGTCTTCAACCTTCATCCAAGGGTCGCCTCCTCTGCGTCAATCGAGGGATCCCCTCTACATGCTGATTATGAAAACAATTGTTGCTGATCAATCAACAAAACTAATCGTTGTGGATTTACTGCTGTGGAATTACCGCTGTGGATTATAAGACTTTGCTTTCCAAGGGATCACAGACTTTGTTTTCCAAGAGTTAACAGACTTTGTTTTCCAAAGGATTAAAAGCTTTTCGCAATGGGATTACCTCCGAACAGTATGGAATTTCCAAAAACTTTATGGGATTATAATTTTTGATTTTTCTTTTCCACTTACTGGATTACTTCAAGATCAAAGACAGTTCAAGGTTTCCTTTCGTGTTGGACCCCATCCCCAAGGACTGGCGATGGCTTCCAAAAGGGGGGAGATGTAGTGGGCATGACCTTGTCCACTTTTAAGACACCTGTGTACTTTTGAACTGTCCAGTGATGACCTTTACTGACCTCTCAGTAAAGCAAGACATTTACTACAAAATCATTCATTAAGCTGTAATCTGATAAATATAGTCACCAAAAGAGACTATTTCTATCTTTGATTTTAGGCTGATGTGATCAAAAGAATAACTTTTGTCATTTTCATGATGTGTGCTTTTAAGCTGTGTCATTCTGTAAGAGTTAAACTGTGTTCACTGCTGTGTTTAAAGGTGAAGCCTTCGGGTCACAGAGACCGGACGGTTTTGTTTAGAAACTCAGAGACAGTCTCATGAGCAGGGCTCCAGCTTTATCTATCTTTTTCCTAAACATTTCTCTCTGCTGCTGCTTGTAACCTTGGGTTTGATAAGACAAATGAACTCCTCGACTGGTCCTTCCTTAAGTACTAGTCTAAGCTTTTGCTAAAGGCTTCAGAGTTGCTGGGAACTTGCAGAGAGATGTGAACTTTCCCAAGGAGCTGAGTACGTTTTGGTCAAGAGCTAACGACCTGCGTCTTCAGCTAAGGACTGATAACAGGCTGTTATGAGTCCACCTCGAACGAGCGTTTGTTATTCCTTCCTGGAATAAATTATCTTGAGCCAAGAAACCACGACTGCCACGACTTTTGCCGATGAAAGCGAGTATCACCGACACCGACAAGGTAAACACGCGTGGAGTCCAGCTTGGACTTGCGGGACCGACGACTCGTCAGTCTAAAGTTGACCACAGCTCTTTACCAGAACCAAGGCGGACGTCTTAAGGTAAAGGAGCAGCTGTTTGCTTGCTGGAGGTGTGATGATATCTTAGCTGGACGCGTACGGAAGAGTGTCATCTGGTTTCATAAATGCAAGATAAACTTCCTCTCTTAACCTCCCAATTCTTCTTAAATCTTTCCTCCTATTCTTTCCCCTCTCAATCTAAGCTGGAAACTATTTTAAGTTTAAAGAGCCCTCAGACTAAATATGTTTACATCCAATATTGAAGTCTGTTGTGTTGAATTTAAGTGTGCTGACGTTTTAAATTGAAAGAAAGTGAAATCATGTCAATCAAGTGTAATGGTGTTAATTTAGTTGATTCATTTTAAATAAATGATAGTGTCTCTTTGACATATCAAACTAAGTCAATGTCCATTGTCACTTAATGGCTCTGTTTATTTGTCCATCATAAAGATCACAGAAATATTGGGTAAACTGAAAAAGAACAGAATCCGTGAATTTACTATTCAATCTGAATAAGTAAATTAATTAAGGTAAAGAGGTCAGTATTAATATTGACCTCCTCATAACCCCTTACATTGGCGGATTGCAAACAACGTTCAGGTGCTTACCGCCACCTACTGGAGAAGAATGAATCTCCGCCCTCCGACCTAGGACTACGCCCCCTGACCAATCAGTGACCACACTGTGCTGATGTCATAACTGGACCCAACAAGAACTGGTCCTTTGTACCTCAGTGAGGCAGGCACCAAAATAGGACCAGTTTCACGTGAACAGGACCCTGTGGGTACACCCCATAACTAGTTGTTAACTAGTTATGAACGAGCCTGAACGAGCGCGAACAGGACCTGTTGATAAGAGGCTTAAAAGAGTTGACCATGAGCAGTTATGACAAGGGCAGGCCAGCTTAAATGCAACAGTCTACTTCTTCAGTATTGCCTTATACCCTCCTATGTCCAGTCTCCCTGAAGCAGCGAGATTGATTTTGTGCCTAGAGATAGGAAGTGTCCATCTTTAGGGGTAGGATGGGTATAAGGTTGGATGAAGTGGTGGATGAGAGCCTGAGAGGTGGCTGCCCAAGCATTTCTTTGGATTGGTCACTTGGGGGGGAGAGAGTCTTCAGGAGCTCCCTCTTATATTGTCAGGATTTTTGGATAGCTTCTTAAATTTGTGGAGTCATGACATGATGGCTACCACGTGTTCGACTGGGACTGTTAAAGACCAGTTGTGGAAGTGTTGGATAGCTTCCGGTAATAACTTAATTTTGTGGAGTCATGACATGATGGCTACCACGTGTTTTGAGGAGCACTGAGGTGCTACCGCTACCGCTTTGGTTGGACCTGTGGATGCTTGGTCCTGGTGATATTGTGGAGTCATGAAATGATGGCTGCCATGTGTTCTGAGGGGCACTGAGGTGCTACCGCTTTGGTTGGACCTGTGGATGCTTGGTCCTGGTAAGAATTAAAGTTTGTGGAGTCATGAAATGGTGGCTGCCACGTGTTGGTTTCCCTTCAGGGTTTTTTGAGATTTTAGCTCTGGTCTTAGGAAGCTGATGGGATCAGTTTTAATGGATTATCGTCGGGTCGCCGATACAAAAGGTGGGGGTAGAATGTAGCAGTAGAGAAAGATACCTGATTAGGCTGATGGGTTCCAGGTGCAACGTCTAGTTGTTAGAGTGGATGTGGTATAAAAGCAGCTGCTCTGCATGCAGGCAGACAGGTCATCTTCACACGTCGCTGTGTGGCTGGTGTGCCGTGGGTTCTGACCGTCATGGTGTCCCGCGGGTTTTGGCCGTAAAGGCAACCAGTCACTGAGTGTGGTACGGGCTGTTTGACTGCTGGACGGTAGGTGTTCTTTCTCTCGCTGTATTATAGCTGATTTTGGGTCAGAAATGATCAATCTACGTGTGATTATAGGTAGAGTGCCGCAGTGCTGCGCTTCTTCGTTCCCTCAGGCGGCGAGGATGTATGTGTATGTGTGTACGTGTGTACATGTATATGGTTGTGAGGACCAGCAGGTAAGGAAACGATTGTCATCGTAAGCTTTATTTGTGGCAGCTGTATGGAGAGTAGTTATTAATTAACTTTCTTTAGGTCTCCCCACATCGGGACCACTGCTGCTCTGTTTCCGGAGACTGCTCTTTTTCCTTCCGGCGTCCACTCTGGTTCCTCGACGACTCCATTTGAGGAAGTTGTGCATGAGTGGTTGAAATGTGGACTGTGGTGTCCCGCTTTCAGTGACGTCAGGACTGCCAGCTGCTTGTCGCTGCGGTGTGACGCGAGTGCCACATTGGTGGAATGGTGAACTGTATACTGTATATTTGTGGTAAACCTGTATTTATTGAAGTAATTGATTTATTGAAGTAATTAAGTGTTTTGGGGTTTAAAGGGTTTTTGGTCTATTTATTTAGTTGGTATGAAATGAAATAACAAAAATGATGAACATGATGTACATAAATAAATAATGTTTTAAGATGTTTTAAGGTAACTGTAAATAAATTATCATTGTTATTTTGAACAGTTGTCCCGGATGTTTTAATCAGTGCAAAGTGAACCTGCGTGGCCTTAAAGTAAATTATCTGGGTGAAATTCCCAGGGTGGCGTTGCTGACTAACTTGTTTAATTTATTCATGCTCTCAGGGCATGAGTAATGCCACATTTTGGCGTTGTTGGTAGGACGTTTGCATTTGCTTTTTATGAACATCCAGGACCAGTAGTTTGTGATTTCTCAATACTATGTTGATTTGTGTGTGTTTTTTTCTTTGGTTTATTTTGTGTTTTGTGTACAGATTGGCTGACCCGGAAGCAGAGCAGTGGTGGTTCCAGCAATCTTTAAAGTGGTGGTTCTAGCAAATCTTTTAAAGTGGTAGGTGGATGAAACTGGTAGTTATGGCAGAAATTCAGGAACTTAAAAGAGTTGACCATGAGCAGTTATGACAAGGGCAGGCCAGCTTAAATGCAACAGTCTACTTCTTCAGTATTGCCTTATGCCCTCCTATGTCCAGTCTCCCTGAAGCAACGAGATTGATTTTGTGCCTAGAGATAGGAAGTGTCCATCTTTAGGGTTAGGATGGGTATAAGGTTGGATGAAGTGGTGGATGAGAGCCTGAGAGGTGGCTGCCCAAGCATTTCTTTGGATTGGTCACTTGGGAAGAGAGTCTTCAGGAGCTCCCTCTTATATTGTCAGGATTTTTGGATAGCTTCTTAAATTTGTGGAGTCATGACATGATGGCTACCACGTGTTCGACTGGGACTGTTAAAGACTAGTTGTGGAAGTGTTGGATAGCTTCCTGTAATAACTTAATTTTGTGGCGTCATGACATGATGGCTACCACATGTTTTGAGGAGCACTGAGGTGCTACCGCTACCGCTTTGGTTGGACCTGTGGATGTTTGGTCATGGTGATATTGTGGAGTCATGAAATGATGGCTGCCATGTGTTCTGAGGGGCACTGAGGTGCTACCGCTTTGGTTGGACCTGTGGATGCTTGGTCCTGGTAAGAATTAAAGTTTGTGGAGTCATGAAATGGTGGCTGCCACGTGTTGGTTTCCCTTCAGGTTTTTGAGATTTTAGCTCTGGTCTTAGGAGCTGATGGGATCAGTTTTAATGGATTATCGTCGGGTCGCCGATACAAAAGGTGGGGGTAGAATGTAGCAGTAGAGAAAGATGCCTGATTAGGCTGATGGGTTCCAGGTGCAACGTCTAGTTGTTAGAGTGGGCGTGGTATAAAAGCAGCTGCTCTGCATGCAGGCAGACAGGTCGTCTTCACACGTCGCCGTGTGGCTGGTGTGCCGTGGGTTCTGACCGTCATGGTGTCCCACGGGTTTTGGCCGTAAAGGCAACCAGTCACTGAGTGTGGTACGGGCTGTTTGACTGCTGGACGGTAGGTGTTCTTTCTCTCGCTGTATTATAGCTGATTTTGGGTCAGAAATGATCAATCTACGTGTGATTATAGGTAGAGTGCCGCAGTGCTGCGCTTCTTCGTTCCCTCAGGCGGCGAGGATGTATGTGTGTGTGTGTACGTGTGTACATGTATATGGTTGTGAGGACCAGCAGGTAAGGAAACGATTGTCATCGTAAGCTTTATTTGTGGCAGCTGTATGGAGAGTAGTTATTAATTAACTTTCTTTAGGTCTCCCCACATCGGGACCACTACTGCTCTGTTTCCGGAGATGCTCTTTTTCCTTCCGGCGTCCACTCTGGTTCCTCGACGACTCCATTTGAGGAAGTTGTGCATGAGTGGTTGAAATGTGGACTGTGGTGTCCCGCTTTCAGTGACGTCAGGACTGCCAGCTGCTTGTCGCTACGGTGTGACGCGAGTGCCACATTGGTGGAATGGTGAACTGTATACTGTATATTTGTGATAAACCTGTATTTATTGAAGTAATTGATTTATTGAAGTAATTAAGTGTTTTGGGGTTTAAAGGGTTTTTGGTCTATTTATTTAGTTGGTATGAAATGAAATAACAAAAATGATGAACATGATGTACATAAATAAATAATGTTTTAAGATGTTTTAAGGTAACTGTAAATAAATTATCATTGTTATTTTGAACAGTTGTCCCGGATGTTTTAATCAG
>JBBPBX010021831.1:0-14669 GCA_038048925.1 Garcialebias charrua
GGTTAAGAGCCTTGCTCAAGGGCCCAGAGTGGGGCAAATGAAGGTTGAGGCTGGTGTGGATGTTTCACCTTTTCCACCCACATTTTGACGTCGTTAGTCCTGGGAGTTGAACTGGTGACTTTCTGATCACTGGCCCATATACTCTAACCTCTGCTCCACCACTCCCTCATGAAACAGCATAGCATAAAACATAAGCATAACAGTTCATGACATGAACTCAACACAGCATAGCATAAGACATACGGGTAAATGAAAATTAAAGGGATAGTTTGGATTTTTCAAAGTGGGGTTGCCTAAGTGGTCAGCATGTAGATGGTGGACAGAATTTTCCCCAATTTAGAGAAGCAGCAGGAGGATCAGTGTAAGAAAATAAGCAGTGTATTTTTGTGGACATGGTCACAGCAATTTGTATTTTTAGACACTTTGAAAAATCTATGTTCATTTCAGTGTACACATTTTTATTATATTTTCAGCACCTTACATTGTTCCTTTAGGTCATCTTTGAGATAATAAAATTACTTACAAAGGCTGGTTTGTAGGTCTGTGGGGTTCATGTCACCAAGGATAACAGGAAGTCCTCTGAGCACCAGTGTTCGAATATCAGTAAGCTCTGCAGTCTGTTGGGCAGTAAAATGACAAACACAAGTGAGCAAACAAGTACAAATGATTGCATTATACAATGTGAAGTTCTCACACCTTTATAAACATCAACATCAAGGACTTTTGAAGGTATTCCCTAAAATTTAAGAACACATGCATCATGGTTGATTAACATACTGTTACAACATTGAGAAGAGCTAGCAGGTTGTACTGAAGTTCTCTGAAAGTTTTAGTGAAGTTCAGAAACTCACAGCCTTGTTTTTAAAACCTTTGATTTAAATCTAACATTTTCTATGGGAAGCATTAAGATGAATAGTCACACTTGAAGACATGAGCTACAGAAAACAATAGGACCAACCCTGGTCTGTTGGGAAAGCTGTGTCAACACTTGGCCAACTTTCCCTCTCTTGGATCGAAAAATCTCGACAAGACGAGGACTATGTCGATCGATGCTCTCATCGAATTCCTGCTTGAGATTCTTGCCAACAATCCTGTTGAACTCCATGCATACCTGCAAAATACAGAGAATGTTCCAGTATCACATCTCAACAACTAATAACCTTAGCTGAAAGCACCAGCATGAGGGCACCAATAAAAATTGCACAGGTACAGACATGGTCGGAAGCAAAACGCATAGCCCCCTAACTTATTTAGATTTTTCTAGTCAAACTTTTTTTTTGGGACAAAAAGTCAATGTACTGTGCACAACACAGGAGTTGCTTGTCTATTGCTTTGCTTGTTTGTGGTTGTGTGACCTCTGTGAATCCAAGTTGACACTTTAAGCTCTGATGGCTTCCACAACAATCTATACTGTATTATTCAATAGCTTTGTTATTCAATTATGATTTGTAAATTTCAGCATTCTAACGTCCGTTACTTCTGTGTAGCACACCATTGTTATAGAAAAGACTACAGGTAGTCCCCGATTTACGAGCGAGATCCGTTACAACGAGGCGCTCGTAAACCGGAAATCTCGTAATTTGGAACGGCCGCCATTTCGCTCGTAAATCCGGAAATCCGCTCGTAAATTGGAACGGTTTTCGCTAGCGCACCTAAAAACACTCTATTTTCATCTAAAAACTACTTTTGAGTGCATAAAAATGATCGGAAACGTGTGTTTATATGCTTAACTTGCTAACTGAAGTGAAAAAACACATGAAAACTCAGTATTTTTTTCGTTTTTTCCAAAAATGTGCAGCTCGTAAGTCTGGAACCTCGCAGATCAGAGCGCTCGTAAATCGGGGACTACCTGTATTCATATTTTGTGTCAAATTATGGATTTTAGTTGGCAAGTAACCTTTTAATAAGCAGGATAGTGCACAGTGAGCAGGGCATTACTGCATAATACACCCCTTCAGGATAATCTGAAATCTGAGTCCTGCATCAGGCTGTTGGAGTTAATTTTGCAATAATTACCTGCTCACAATACAAATTCCCTTACCTAACAGATAGAGGTAGCTGTAGACAGCAACTCTCATATCCTACAAGGTACAATGACAGTTTGTGCTGACAGTCTGGATGGGTAACAAATATATTTGGGTCCTATAATGGCAGCTTCCTATTGGAAAGACAGACGCATGAAAAAATATTACAGGTAGTCCCCGTCTTATGAGCGCTCTTACATACGAGGTTCCGGACTTACTTACAGCACTTACAGCATTTTTATGTGTTTTTAGATGTGTGTTAGATGTGTGTTAGCTAACCATTTGGAAACACGTTTCCGACCATGTTTATGAACTAATATGAACGTTTTTGATGAAAAACGAGTGTTCGTAGTAGCGCTAGCATAAATGTTCCAACTTACGAGCGAAAATCCGGACTTACGAGAACATGTGCTTCGTGTTCCAACATACGAATTTTCGTGTTACGAGCACCTCGCAGGAACGGAACTCGCTCGGAAGTCGGGGACTACCTGTATTATGCAAGCTTAAAAATACCACAGCTTTATAACTTCAATCCCACAATTGTTTCTTTGAATTGAGAAAGCTTGAGAAAGGATGAGAAGCAAAATGTCTTCAGTTACAAATAAAGTCCATTTGTTTTGTTTTTAACCTTTTTGTGGACTTATTATTTTAATCATGAACTTACTTGATCTTCTGTAAAACGAGCAGGCCAACATTTCACCATGTCACATATTGCAGGTTCTGACTCCACCAGCTCTTTTCTTCTCAATGCAAACATCAGGTCCATTTTCTCTTTCACAAGTTGTCCATCTGGAGTTCTCTTCTGCATTTCATCAACCAAGCATAAACACTGTTGATGTAAGCAAGGAAAGGTTATATTTCTGGTGAAGCTTCCATGTTTTAACCTGTAATGTTTTAACAGGTTACCCCTTTTCTCTGTTAGAAACTCACAGTATTTGCACCTCCACACAAACCTGTAAAAAAAAAAAAAGAAAACTTTTATAATAATAATAATAATAATGAATTCAATTTATAACGCACTTTTCATTAATGAAAATCTCAAAGTGCTACAAGTAGCAACAGAATTAAATGTCAATAAAACAAGTAATAAAAAAATTAAAATCAATAACAATATCAGCTAAGATCAAAAGTAGAATCATGAGGGGGTAGAGTATGCTTGGTCGAAAAGAAAGGTCTTCAAGTCGCTCTTAAAGTCAACCACAGACTGTGGGGCTCTTAGACAGTCAGGAAGAGAGTTCCACAGGCACACTTATCCATGACCATATGTCATCAAAGATCAAGGAAATATGGTACTTTGAAATATTCTAGCCCTTTGAAATTTATGTTATCAGCCAGAATAATTAGTTTTCCTGTTTAACGTTATTTAGAGTTAAAATTAATGCAGAATGAGTTGGGCTTGCCTTTCTATCTGCAGAGTTAATAACTTTTATAACTTTTTATTGTCAGTTTATTTTAATAGTCTGGTGATAGGAGCTGGCTACACAGCTCTTTATTCCTTCAGGATTTCAACGTGGCTCCAACTTATTTGTTAAACTGCTGCACTATTTTCCCCACATACAACTGTCACATATTGCTCATTTTACTAATAACCAGCTAATGACAGAGTCCATTACATTTTCAGTCAGGCCGTAACCGTAACGTGAACTCGCTAACGCACGTGCAACGTGAAGCTAAGCTAATCAACTTAGCTGAATTGATACAACTGGAGTGGAGCGCATTTAAGATATTAAAAAAAAATCACAGACAGGATTCACTCGGCATAAACTTGTGTAATAAAGGTTGCTTTCAGCAGCCTACATATCTCCTAAAGCAACTTTCCGTAATAAACTGTGAACTGATAAAGTTAGCATGCTAACGCTAAGCTAAAACATTAGCACTCACCACTCAAAAACCCTCAATTTTACCAAAATTACAATAACGGTCGGCTGTAACTGTAATGTGAAGTTACATTTGCACAGCTATCTTTTACATAGAGAAATGTCTACAAATATATAAAATAGTTGTTACTTACAGTACTAGACCACTTTGTCTCAAAGGAGCGGCAGAGCTGTGTGTGGAACTTGCCCGCACATGCGCAGTAGGGCCCAGTCCCTTCTTCTTTTTCTTCTTCTTCTTCTTCTTCTTCTTCTTCTTCTTCTTCTTCTTCTTCTTCTTCTTCTTCTTCTTCTTCTTCTTCTTCTTCTTCTTCTTCTTCTTCTTCTTCTTCTTCTTCCTTGGTTTTTAACGGCAGCTTGCATCCATCATTGTTGCACTACTGCCATCTCTTGGTGCTTATATATTAATTTCTTTTCTCAAATTCTCTTATTGAGTCCAGTATTTTTTTTAAAACGAAATATCTTTCTTTTCCCTTCATCACTACTCAGCTGAGCAGCGACATCTTCCAACTTTAGTTCCCTATTAGAACCAATTTCAGCCCCTTCATGTCAAAATAAAAATATCTTTAGTAATCTGCTTAAAAAAATAGGTACACTCTCTATATTTTAGTAAAAAAAGTACAGTAAACTTATTTGTATTTAGTAATGAGACAACATTTTTACAAAACATAAAAGAATAAGTAATGATTACTAAAAAGTTTAAATACAATAAATATCAGGGTTAAGAGTGCAGGATGCTACAGCCGCATCAGTTTCACTTGAACTAACAGTAAAATATTTACTTCAGATAAATATGTAGGACTTTTAAGTTAATTGTGTATATATATGTGGTTGTGTGTGTGTGTGTGTGTGTGTGTGTGTGTGTGTGTGTTCAAGATATTTATATATGTTAGACATTATAAATATAAATGTTAGTTATTAAAAACATTAACTGCACAAATCTTCCTTTAAGTATTTTTTCCTCAAGAATACCTAACGAAAGTCACTCAACCACTTCATTTGAATATTACCTTCAAATTACATTGATTTTATAAAAGTTTTTCTTGCCTCAATGTCCATCTTCTGAAATTGTACCCTAAAATCATCCATACAGTGTACATATATTGGGATGAAGGGTTTAAAATGTGCAGTTTTCTCCCAAGTTTGACAAAGTTATTTTTACTGTATTTCTTCATTCTCTCATGTAATGTCTCATTTTTTCCATACTTCATGATCACCTGGCTGTGATAAACTGAAACTTTGATGCTATATTAGTGGTTTGAATGCCTCAAAGAGGTCAAAGAATTCCTAGTGGAATTAATTAGATAATAGGCCAAACAAAGCCTTCGTGGGGCAGCGTTGAGTGATCTTCACCAGTACATAAAGAGAATCATAGTAGCATAGTATGAGATAGTAAGTTGCCCAATTATTGGCAGCATATATGTACATTTTGTAGCAGTTACACCAATGTGATTGGTATTTACTTCATTTCTATTTTGCAACATTCTTTTTGAGGGTTTTTTCACTATCTCAAAGCAATTTAGGGCTGTTACCTTTACTGATGCCCTTCATGAAATTTTGTATTGAAATTGAAGTTATAATGTTCTATGATTCATTTTTTCTGTATTTTTTTTTTTTTTCAATTATCTTTGTCAAAAAAGTTTTTAGTTCCTTACCTTTAGGGACATTGCAAAATTCATCAATGACTTTTGTTTCTGTAAACCTGCTAACTTAAAAAATAAAGTCAGCTACAGTGGGAAAACTATGCAGATATGTGGGTCGTTTTTGTATCCATATATACACAATATATATTCACATATATTGTGTACATGTCTTTGTGTATATTTGAAAATATATCATAACATTTCTATATAATGGAATATATTGTATAATATATTGGAATTATAATATATTGGAATATATTATAATATATAATATATATATTATAATATATTGGAATATATTTTACAATATATTCCAATACTGTATATTTTACAATATATTCCAATATATTTTTGTTTCGTAAGGGAGAGAACCCACCTCAAATTGAACCCAAGAGGGAAAACAAATAGAAATGGTCTCCACCTACAAATATCTAGGTGTCAACATTGACACTGAACTGACTTTTAAAACCCACATCTCCAAAATGGCCACTAAACTCAAACTGAAGCTAGGTTTCTTCTTCAGAAACAAATCCTGCTTCTCATGCAAAGCCAGGAGAACATTAGTAGCTGCAACATTCATGCCAATACTAGATTATGGTGACGTGCTGTACATGAGTGCTGCATCAAAATACCTACAGTCCTTAGACTCCATTTACCACGGTGCCCTTCGGTTCATTACTGACTCCAGTTATCGCACTCATCACTGTGAGCTTTACGTAAAATCTGGCTGGTCATCTCTCAGCACTCGCAGATACACTCACTGGATATCCTTCATCTACAAGACCCTCCTAAACCTAGTCCCGTCATACCTCACCTCCTTAATACAAACATCACACAGTCATTACTCCCTGCGCTCTAACGATTTAGTCCTCCTGTCAGTTCCTCCTGTCAGAACTGAACTAGGAAAAAGAGCATTCAGCTTCGCCGTCCCCTCAGCCTGGAACAACTTACAGAAAGATCTGAAACTATCAACATTCATCTCTCCTGGATCCTTTATGTCAACCGTAGTAGAAAATGTCATCAAGAAACTTGACCATTGCAGATGTTTCTAACCATTACTTATCCAATATACATGTCATTGTTGATTTTTTAACTTTATTTACCCAACCGAGGTCTGTCTGCTTGTTTTGTATATAATGTATATAGAAATCTGTCATATCCTGTTGGTTTTGAACTGTCAACATCTGTTTACTGTGATTGTAGTTTTCTTTATTTTCTTTTTGATAAGTGCAAATGCCTATTGCCAATGTGACGTGTGCTGCTGACCACTTGACCAGGTCACCCTTGTAAAAGAGATCTCGATCTCAACGGGCTCTACCTGGTTAAATAAAGGTGATTGATTGATTGATTGAAATAAAAGTGATTGATTGATTGATATTGACAGTATTCTGTACCACAGACTGTACCCAGGGGAGGCCACGCCAAGTCTGTATGGTTTACCCAAAATCCACAAACAAGGTGTACCTTTAAGACCAATTGTTAGCATGATTAACTCTGTCACTTACAATGTTTCCAAATATCTGGCATCTGTACTCATCCCTTTAGTTGGCAGCTCAGAACACCACATACAGAACACCATGGACTTTGTGGATAAGGTGAGGGATGTCATCATGGAGACTGATGAAACAATGGTCTCTTTTGATGTCACATCACTCTTTACGTGCATTCCTGTTGATGAAGCAGTAGAGGTGGTCTGTTTAAGGTTAAAATCAGACACCACTCTGAGCAACAGGACCACACTTTCCACAGAACAACTGTGTCAACTCTTGAAACTGTGCCTGCAGTCAACCTACTTCACATATGGGGAGCAATATTATAGGCAGAAACATGGGTGTGCTATGGGGTCTCCAGTTTCTCCTATTGTTGCCAACCTGTACATGGAGGAGGTAGAAAAGAGAGCCTTGACGTCCTTTTCAGGGAGACCACCAAGTCATTGGTTCAGGTATGTTGACGACACCTGGGTTAAAATTAAATCTCAGGAAGTCCAACATTTCACTGATCACATCAACTCTGTGGATAAATATATCAAGTTCACACGAGAAGATGTAAAAAATGGCAGGTTGGCTTTCTTGGACTGTGAGGTCTCAGTTTCTGATAGAGGAAATTTGCAAACTGAGGTGTACCGCAAACCCACCCACACAGACCAGTATTTACAGTTTGACTCCCATCACCCTCTGGAACACAAGTTAGGAGTCATCAGGACTCTGTATCACAGAGCAGACAGCGTCCCCACTAACTTAGGAGCCAGACAGAAGGAGAAATCACACACAAAACAGGCATCTAGAGAAATGTGGATATCCTAACTGGGCCTTCCTGAAAGCAGAGAAGAAACCCAAACAGGACTCCAGCCAGCCATCAGGTGAAAAGAAGGAACCCAGACCCAGACCAGTGGTCATTCCGTATGTTGCGGGAGTTTCAGAGACATTGAGACGTTTATTTTCTAAACACAACGTCCCAGTGGCTTTTAAACCCCAAAATACATTACGACAAAGACTGGTTCATCCCAAAGATCCAGTCCCCCGGCACAAACAGAGTAATGTTGTGTATGCTGTTCAATGTCAGGAGGGCTGTGATCAGTCTTATATCGGGGAAACTAAACAGCCACTGGCCAAAATGATGGCCTAGCACAGAAGATCAACATCATCAGGTCAGGACTCTGCAGTCTACACACATAGGGCGGCCGTGGCGTAGTGGTAATGGCAGTCATCCCCCGATCGGAAGGTTGGCGGTTCGAATCCCGGTTCCCCACACCATGTGTTGTTGTGTCCTTGGGCAAGACACTTAACCCCGAGTTGCTCCCGGTAGGACTGGAAAGCACCTTGCATGGTAGTCTGCCGCTACCGGTGTATGAATGTGTGTAGCATTCAATGTGTGTAGCGCTTTGAGATTTTCACTAATGAAAAGCTGTTCACATCCTTGATAGAGAGGAACGATGGTTTGAGAGAGGAGTAAAGGAGGCCATCTTTGTGAAAAGAAACCATCCATCATTAAACAGGGGTGGAGGCCTCCGGGTTCAACTGTCCCTTTCCTACAATGATGTTATTGCTAGTATCACTCAGCCCTCTGTGAATAGCAAACAAACATCAGGGTGCTAACGATCCATCGTCGGGCTGAGGGTCCTCCTTGATCATGTGTACAGCTGGTTTCGGCTGTCATCAGCCAACTGGTTGATCCACTGTGAGAGGGTGATATTTATAAGACTGAGCTGATTACAGCTTCTCAGACTGAGGAAGTCTTTCAGAGGAAAGACGAAACGTTTCTACAGTTTTTTTTTTTTGTTGCTTTGTTTTGTTTTACTTTTTGAATGTCCAGACATCCATCCATCCATCCATTTTCGTCCGCTTATCCGGGGTCGGGTCGCGGGGATAGCAACCTAAGTAGGGAGGCCCAGACTTCCCTCTCCCCAGCCACTTGGAGCAGCTCCTCTGGGGGAATCCCAAGGCGTTCCCAGGCCAGCCGAGAAACATAGTCCCTCCAGCGTGTCCTGGGTCTTCCTCTGGGTCTCCTCCCGGTGGGACATGCCCGGAACACCTCACCAGGGAGGCGTCCAGGAGGCATCCTAACCAGATGCCCGAGCCACCTCAACTGGCTCCTCTCGATGTGGAGAAGCAGCGGCTCTACTCCGAGTCCCTCCCGGATGACTGAGCTTCTCACCCTATCTCTAAGGGAGAGTCCAGACACCCTGCGGAGAAAACTCATTTCAGCCGCTTGTATCCGAGATCTCGTTCTTTCGGTCACAACCCAAAGCTCATGACCATAGATGAGGGTGGGAACGTAGATCGATCGGTAAATTGAGAGCTTTGCCTTTTGACTCAGCTCTCTCTTCACCACGACAGATCTGTCCAAAGGAACAGACTTAGCTTTTTTAGATTTTTCTACATGGATTATTGTACATGCATCAGGGTATTTAAATCAAGCTGATTTGACCATTATGTTAAATTTTAAAGGTAAAGTTCAGCTCAGAAACACTTTTGTTATAATGTCGGCAAACAAATATAATTTTATTAGGTGTTTTTCTTGCTAAATTTTAAAGAAATGTAGCGTTCCCACCCGTGCGGGTGCACGTAGCGAAACAAATTTTTTAATCCAGCTGATTTGACAATTACGTTCATTGACCGTATTAAGGAAAAGTTCAGCTAAGACACATCTTTGCTATAATTTTCAGCAAACAAACAATTATTTTTACCATGTTAATCTTGTTAAAGTCCTTCTGTGCACGCTCCTGTGGCGGCCATTTCGCAGCCAATCCATTTTTGACAAAACACCTGCCCACATTTCCGGCTTGTCAGCAGTGACGCATAACATACGCAACGCGTCAGCGGTGACGCATAATAGATGCGATGTATACAGCGGTGCGACACGTTTATGGATTTTTCCAGTTTATTGGACATAATTAGACTAATGCGACATATACGGGGGAGCGACTTTTAAGGTGGAAAGTACGGTACCTTAGATTTTACAGATGATTATTAAGGAGTCATTTTTACTTATTTCATGAAAGCTAAGAGTGATACTGCTAAAGGTACAGAGAAGTTCATCGCTGATGTTGCACCTTATGGAAAAATCAAATGTATAAGATCAGATAATGGAACAGAGTTTACATCTAACGAGTTTCGTTCACTGCTCAGTAAAAATGCTGTAAGGGGTTATGAGGAGGTCAATATTAATAATGACCTCTTTACCTTAATTAATTTACTTATTCAGATTGAATAGTAAATTCACGGATTCTGTTCTTTTTCAGTTTACCCAATATTTCTGTGATCTTTATGATGGACAAATAAACAGAGCCATTAAGTGACAATGGACATTGACTTAGTTTGATATGTCAAAGAGACACTATCATTTATTTAAAATGAATCAACTAAATTAACACCATTACACTTGATTGACATGATTTCACTTTCTTTCAATTTAAAACGTCAGCACACTTAAATTCAACACAACAGACATAAATATTGGATGTTAACATATTTAGTCTGTGGGCTCTTCAGCTTAAATATAGTTTCCAGCTTAGATTGAGAGGGGAAAGAAATAGGAGGAAAGATTTAAGAAGAAATTATCATGAGCATGATACCAGAGTGACACTTCTCCTCCGACTTCTGCTAAAATCCAGGTACGTTTTGTAAACAGCTCTTTACCTTTTGACGACCGCCCGGTAAGAGGTGACCTTGTAGCCTTTCAGATGCACGGATCCTTGTGGGGACCAGTACGATACTTTCAAGCAGGGTTCTGGTTTACGTTTTCCAACGTCTCCTGGTTTTCGCTTGGTCATCAGAGAATATGTCAGCTTCAGGCCTCTGACTTCAAGATAAACTTATTCCAGGAGGGAATAAACAAAGTTTTTGAGCTCTGTTCCTTAAAAGTGGACCCATAACAACATGTTATCAGTCCCAGCTGGATGACGAGTCCTTAGCGCGTGACTTGTGGTCATTCAGCTCTTTGGAAGTTCACATCATCTTTCGAAACTCCCAGAAACTCTTTCGGACTCTTGCCGACTCCCAAGTGTGTCAGCAAAACTTAGGACTAGTACTTAAGGAAGGACCAGTCGAGGAGTTCACTTGTCTTATCAGGACCCAAGGTTACAGCCAGCAGCAGAGAGAAATGTTTAGGAAAAAGACAGATAAAGCTGGAGCCTTGTTCATGAAAAACAACGGATTAAACTGTCTTCTTATTTCTAAACAAAACAGTCGGGTCTCTGTGACCCGAGATTTCCCTTTAACACAGCAGTGAACACAGTTTAACTCTTAAAGAATAACACAGCTTAAAAGCACACATCATGAAAATGACAAAAGTTATTCTTTTGATCACATCAGCCTAAAATCAAAGATAGAAATAGTCTCTTTTGGTGACTATATTTATCAGATTATAGCTAAATGAATGATTTTGTAGTAAATGTCTTGCTTTACTGAGAGGTCAGTAAAGGTCATCACTGGACAGTTCAAAAACCTTAATTTGACCCTGGGTAGGTCCACTACAATGCCATTAGACATGAAACTTCAGCACCAGTGGCGGACTTAGACATTTTGGGGCCCCAGGCAAACCTTTGAAAAGGGGCCTTCCCCAAGTCAGCCTAAATGTACCATTAGGCTTTGCCCTGAAGGTCAAAGATTTTCATGTTCATACTCTAACTTCTTAACAAACAGACCTCAGTCCGTGAAGATCCACAACTTCTCCTCCTCCACCATCACCCTCAGCACTGGCTCTCCTCAAGGATGTGTGCTGAGCCCTCTTCTGTTCACTCTGCTCACATATGATTGTACAGCCACACATCCAGGCTGTCATATTGTTAAGTTTGCAGATGATACAGCTGTGGTGGGATGCATCACAGATAATGATGAATCCAGCTACAGACAGGAGGTGGAACATCTGGAGAGCTGGTGCAAAGAGAACAACCTTCACATGAATGTGAAGAAGACGAAGGAGATGATTGTGGACTTCAGAAGGAACAAACACACCCACACCCCACTGTATATAGGTGGATCTGCGGTGGAGGTGGTCTCCAGCTACAAGTACCTGGGTGTACACTTGAATGATAACCTCAGCTGGAGCAATAACACCACCAGCCTGATCAAGAAAGGTCATCAAAGACTCTACTTCCTCAGACGGCTGAGACGAGCTGGTCTGAGAAGCTCAGTCCTCACCTCGTTCTACAGGTGTGCAGTGGAGAGCGTCCTGTGCTCCAGCATCAACGTGTGGCATGGAGGCTGCACAGTTGCAGAGAGGAAAGCTCTACAGAGAGTGGTGAAGGCTGCACAGAAGTCTGTTGGAGTCAGTCTCCCCACCATCACAGACATTTACACCTCCAGATGCAGAAAAAGAGCCACCTGCATCATGAAAGACCTCACTCACCCAGCACACTCACTCTTTGCACCACTCCCCTCGGGACGGAGGTTGAGGAGCATCAAATGTAGAACCACTAGACTGAGGAACAGCTTCTACCCTGAGGCTGTCAGACTCATGAATAAATAAATAATAAGAATAAACACTGCAAAATGTCACATCATGTTGATACTGATCTGTTTCTTGTTGCTGCGTTCATCTGTGACCATCTGCTCATAATGACTCATGTTCGTGCTGCTGTTTATAATGATGTTTTTCTACTACATTAGGGCTTAGTGTATTACTAGCTGATGTCTCTCTTAGTTAATCCTAGATGTTATTATTGTTTTTCTCTTGCATTTGTTGTTGGATGTAACTGGGACCCTGTGTACATAATCTCGTTTTCAACACATGTACTACATGCGGTGCAAATGACAATAAATTCTCTCTGACTCTGACTCTGACTCTAATGCTGGGAACTAGACACTCAAAACAACAGTTTTTTTCTCTACTTTAATAAAGGTACAACTATCCTTTAAAGTATTTTTGTAAAACATGTTTTATTATTGCAATAAAAAGCTCTAAATCAAGTCTTACGCCATGTTACCACAATGTTATCTACACAATATATCAAACAGCAGAGAAGTTGTTGAAAATTCTTAAGCCACGTTCACACCAAACGTGAAATGAGCGTCAGGGGCAGCACATTTACATTTAAAGTCAACGGTGGATGTACGACTGGCTGAGCTGTCTGGCACAGTTGACATCACTTGCTGAACCTTGATATAAATCTGCATCCATCTGGATTTCTAGGGAAGTCAATATCTAGCTGAACAGGGCCTTTTTGGACAATAGAGCATCGTTCTTTGTCATTCAAGTCTTTTGGCCATAGTGCTGGATCATCTGCCAAAACACGACCACCAGAGAGTTAAGGGACTTCTTGACTCACAGCAGGCTAAAAGGAAAAAGAAGACATTATTACATTGGCATTTCTGTCCAAAGCAAACCAGTCATTATTAAAAAACATGTTTTTGCATTACTCTGAAAGCTATAAGTTGTGCTTTGTAATGTAATTAATGGAGGGAATATGGACCAAATAACTAAATGGTAAATGGAGCTTATTTATATAGTGCTTTCCAGCCCCTTGTGAGGAGCCCCAAAGCGCTTTACAATACCAGCCATCCACCCACTCATTCACACATTCATACACCGGTAGTGGTAGCCTGCCTTGCAAGGCGCCATCCAGACCTACCGGGAGTAACTCGGGGTTAAGTGTCTTTCACAGGGACACAACGACACATGGTGGGCGGATGCGGGATTTGAACCACCAACCTTCCGATCGGGGGTCGACTGCCATTACCACTGTGCCACGGCCGCCCCAACAACGATAGTCTGATGAAGTTTGCTCTCATTACACATCAATGCTTACACGGAACTTCACCAGATTATCTGAAGGATATTCTTGCACCATACTCATCCACCCGGTCTCTACGGTCACAGAACAGTCATTTACTTCACATTCCGAGAACCAAATTAAGGACCATGGGAGACCGGGCTTTCAGTGTGGCTGCACCCCGCCTGTGGAACTCTCTTCCTGACTGCCTAAGAGCTCCACAGTCACTGGTTGACTTTAAGAGCGGCTTGAAGACCTTTCTTTTTAACCAAGCATACTCTGCCTCCTCATGATTCTATCTTTGATCTTAGTTGATACTGTTATAAAGTGCGTTATAAATTGAATTTGTTATTATTTATTAAGTTTTAACAGTCAAATATTTTGTAAAATGGTTGAAAAAAAAATAGATAACTGTGGAATATTTTAGATCTATTCTATTCAATGTATAGTCCGTATATTTTAACAATATAATAAACAAGCAAGGAGGGAGCTAAAGTAGGTAAAATAGAAAATCCCCTCTATCTCTCCTCGTTTAAGTCAGAAGATTTAGGCCAAATATCTTTTAATATTTTGATACAGAAAGAAAACATGAAAATAGTGGTTGTCTCAGCTGATTACTGTCAGGATTTATTTTATCCAACCTCACACTTTCAATGGGTCGCCCGTCATTATCAGCCATTGATGACGTTTGAGACCCGTTAAAAAAACGTCAATTTTGGTAGTGAAGAAACATAAGTTGTTGTTTTTTTTTCACGCTTTTTCCGTTTTTCCGCTCCTCTTTCGTACCTTCGCTTCATCTTTTTTCTTCTCTTGTTTTCCGCTTCCCGCTCAAGCATACAGCACTTCCTGGATTTTTGGGTGATGTCATTATGGAATAGTCCATTTTAGTGTGTGTGTGTGTGTGTGTGTGTGTGTG
>JBBPBX010021831.1:14699-34061 GCA_038048925.1 Garcialebias charrua
GGGGGCTGAAAATCGACCTTATATTGAATTGCGTTTTTAAGGCAGAGGATCAACATATGACTCCAGTGCGTCCCTAGATTAATCCAACAGTTATATCTCAGTGATACTTCATTCAATCTGTACCAGATTTATTGTGCATCATCAGTGAGCACTTAAACATTGGTAATGTTCTTGAACGTTCTTGAACATTTGACTCCAGTCAAATTCCCTTTTCAGACTCCCTACATTATTCCAACAGTTAATTCTCAGTAATACATAATCAGATCTGAACCAGATTTTTTGTGCATCATCAGTGAGCATTTCTAGACACATTGGTATTGTTGTTTAACATTTGTCTCAAGTGCGCCACCTATAATATTCCAACAGTTATATGTCAGTGACACATCATCCATTATGCGCCAGATTTATTGAACTTAATCAATGAGATCTTCTAGACACATTTGTATTGTTGATTCATGAGATCACTTATGCCCCACCCACTCAGGCAAGAAACTTTTGATTATTGGGTGACTCTTCCAGCTTTGCACTGTGTAAGATAAAAGACTGAAATTGTATTCGCAAACTGGTGATTACCACACGACATGTTGAAATGCATAAAGGAAGTGCTCGTCAAACATTCACCTCAAAAAAGGAAGTAACGGTAACTCCTGTCTGGAAGGTTGGATTTTGGCCAAACTTGTAAGACTTGCAGCTGGACTCATACTAATATGAGGGGAAGGTGATTTTGAAGATTTGGCATATGTGCACCCTGGTGAATGGGTGTGGGACAGGCACAAAAGTGTTCATGATAGCGACTGGGCAGACTAGCTGGAGCTCCCACAGTCACAATAAGGCCAGAGCAGCGCTTGGCTGCGAGGGCTTCAATCATGCTTAAGTACGGCCTGTTTCTTTCTGAATTTAAAAGTTCTTATGCTCTTGCATGCACCGTTCTGTATAAACAAAGTTTTGAGCTACGTGTCAGTCTGAGGGGCCGTTTACATGGCGCATATTTTGAGTGAAACCGCACCTTTCTCTCTGCGGTTCTGCTTATCGTTTACATGACACCACTGCCCCCCCTATTTGAATCTGAAGGTTTCTGAATCCACCTCTCAGAGTGGAGGTTTTTCGTTGCTCCCCCGTTGATAACATAAACATCTCCCCAAGCTTTTGTTTGAACCACATGCGCGCAGCCCGCACGCGCGGACGGACGGCATCTATCAATAATGGCAGCGGGACAAACACCGCTTTCTGAACTACAACTGATGGAATATTTTAATTTGAAATATGAGACATAGCTGCTTCCATAATGAAATATATTTTGAATCTCATATTTAATTAATCTACACCTGAATCTAGCTGCATCTGTGTTTGAAGAGACACAGCTGGATCCAGTTCTAATATCGCTGTTTATAGAACGAGGTAGGCGGGTATTTTACATGTCACGCTGCACTATAACATACTAAATGTGCTAAATAAAAAGTTTAACAATAATCAACAATGTTTATGTTAGCGTGGGAGATATATAAAGTTATCTGAGCTAAATTAAGCTATCTGGTCATTTAAATGTTGCGTAACATGTTGCGTGTTATTAAAGTTGAAAATGAAGACACCAAGTTTATTTTGTATTTATTTATTCAACACCACAAACTGTATGTCACACAAACACTGAGAAGTAATCTGAACTCTATTAAAAACACGTTAACCAAACTGTAACTACGTTAATGAACTGGTCTCTGCTCTGTTTTCATCCTGGTGGATACTGGTCCCATCCGAACCGGTCCGTTTGGTAGAAGGACAGCTTCTCGACTTTGCAGGAAAAAATAAAAACAAAATCTCAGTCGGATGTTTTGTGATCCAAGTAAACACAAACAAACATTATTAAGAACGTTGATTTACCTGCTGTAAATCAGCTGATTTTCACGGACTAAAGTCCGACATCGTTGACTCAGTTCTGGTCCACTCAGCGACTGGTGTGGAACTTGTTAGATGAAGCGGGTCCCACTTGGGGTCAAATCTGTCCACTCTTATCCAAATTCTAGCTTTAACTTGTTAATTTGTTGGTAGCTGAACTTTTAGCCCCAGAGGAAAACAGACTGATGTAGCACGCATGCGCATTAGGTGAAGGTTCAAAAATTCACAGTGCCATCTAATGACCCGGCATGGTAACTACAGCAGATTCATGAGGGCGGGCGGGGATTCCTTCCGATGCATGTAAACAAAGAATTTGTCCGTGTCAACGCAGATCTTTTCCTCTAATTAACATACGCAAAAACCTACGTTTCCCCACATCGTGTCCGTGTAAACAGGGCCTCAGAGTGGAGGTTTTTTGTTGACTCCCCATTGATAACATAAACATCTCCCTCTGAGCTTTTGTTTGAACCACATGCGCGCACGCACGCAAGCGCCGACAGACGGCATCAACAATGGCGGTGGACACACACTGCATTCTGAACTACGACTGATGGAATATATTTTGAGTCTCATAAGCCGTGTTTCCATCAAGGTTTCTTGATACGCGTTTTGAAGTATCGCATCAGAAAAGCTGAATGGAAACGGCACGATTCAAATTAACTTCCTCTAATTCGCAAAAAAGTTGATACGCTCGCTTGAGGTGGTTTTTGGGTTTTTCGAATCATAGCCGATGCGCAAAACGAGAGATGGAAACAGATTTGCCGACTCAGTTCTGACGTAGCGAACATTTACGTCACGTGACTTTGTCTCCGGACAACATGTAACATCGCTAAAACTAGTTGGCATGACAGAATAAATACAACTTGCCCGATAGCAACACATACCTGAAATATTCTCTCCATTTTGCCGAGATGTGTGGTCGGGTCCTGTTTTCAACCGCTACTTCCTGTTTACTGTAGACATGCGTAACGCTGACGTAATGACGCTGACGTCTGACATAATGCCGCTTTGCGTGGCCTGGTGGATGCGCTTCAAGCCAGTTGATGGAAACACTTCTGATTCGCATTAATTTTTATTTAATTTTTGCGAAATTTCAAAAATTCGCTCAAAATTCGAATTGAAAATAGATGGAAACACGGTTATATTTAATTAATCTACACCTGAATGTAGCTGCATCTGTGTTGGAAGAGACACGGTATGATCCATTCTACTAATATAACTGTTTATTGAACGAGGCAGGCGGATATTTCACATGACATGCTGCATTAGAACATATTAAATGTGCTAAATAAAAACAGTTTAACAATAATAAACAATATTTATGTTAGCATGGGAGATATATAAAGTTATCTGATCTAAATGAAGCTATCTGGACTCGTTACATCATTTAAACAATGCGTAACATGTTGCTATCTGGACTCGTTACGTCATTTAAACAATGCGTAGCATGTTGCGTGCTATTAAAGTTGAAAATGAAGACACCAGGTTTATTTTGTATTTATTTATTCAACACTACAAACTGTATGTCACACAAACACTGATAATTAAACTGAACACTATTTTAAAACGCGTTAACCGAACTGTAACTACGTTAATGAACTGGACTCTGCTCTGTTTTCATACTGGTCCCACGTCCAAACCGGTCCGCCGGAAGGACAGCTTCTCGACCTCGCAGGAAAAAAATTAAAATTAAAACTCAGTTGGTTGTTGTGTGATAGAAGTAAACACAAGCAAACATTATTAAGAATGTTGATTTACCTGCTACAAATCAGCTGCTTATCACGGACTAAAGTCCGACATCGTTGACTCGGTTCTGGTTCACTCAGCGACTGGTGTGGAGCTTGTTAGATGAAGCGGGTCCCACTTGGCGTCTAATCTGTTGACTCTTATCCAAATTCCAGCTTTAACTTGTTGTTGTTAGCTGAACTTTTAGCCCCAGAGGAAAGCCAACTGAGGCAGCATGCATGCACATTAGGTGAAGGTTCAAAAATTCACACTACCTTCTAATGATCCGTCATGGTAACTACAGAAGATTCATTAGGGTGGGCGTGGGATTCCTCCAGATGCATGTAAACACAGAAAGCGTCCGTGTCAACGCAGATCTTTTCCTCTAACATACGCAAAAACCTACGTTTCCCCCCATCATGTCCGTGTAAACCGGGGCTGAGTTTTTTCCTCTCCTGTCACAAGACGAAGTCTTGCAGCTTTGTTGAATCATTTTTGTCATTTTCACACCTTTTCAGGAATATCAAGTGTTCTTACAATGTGAGTCAACAAATAGCTATCTGCATATCTAAGGGGCCGTTTACACGGCACATATTTTGAGTGAAGCCGCACCTTTATTCTGCGGTTTTTCTGATCATTTACCCAACACAATGGTCCTCTTCTTTGAATCCAGAGGTTTCTGAACCCACCTCTCAGAGTGGAGATTTTTCGCTGACCCCCCACTGAGAACATAAACATCTCCCGCTGAGCCTTTGTGTAAAAACCACATGCGCACACGCACGCACGGACAAATGGCATATTTCTATCAACAACAATGGTGGCGGACACACCCCTTTCTGAACTACGACTGATGGAATATATTTTCAGTCTCATATTTAATTAATCTACACCTGAATGTAGCTGCTGTGACCGACTTCTGTGTTGGAAGAGACACAGCTGGATCCAGCTTTAACTTGTTAACTTGTTGTTAGCTTTAGCCCAGAGGAAAGTCCTTACAGGGAGTGGGTGGAGACAGCACACATGTGCATTAGGTGAAGGGACAAAATTCACAGCGCCGACTAATGACCCGACATGGTAACTACAGCAGATTCAGGAGGGCGGGGGGAATCTTGCGAATGCATGTAAACACAGAATTTGTCCGTGTCAACGCAGATCTTTTCCTCTAATTTACATACGACAAAACCTACTTTTCCCCCACCGTGTCTGTGTAAATAGGGCCTAAACGTCTTCAACTAAAGCAAGTAGCCTTCATGAAGAATATAAGACTATATTATTTTATATGGATATAGTCTAACTTTATATCACATTTTAAATCATCTCAGTATTTTAAAAATATTGGTATATCGCTCAGCCCTAATTTAGTCCCATTCAAGCTCCCTAATGCTGGGTACCCACCGAACACGTCTTGAGCGTCAAAAACGCTCTTCACACACCCTTTTGGCTGCTTGTCACCAGAATCTGTTCACACTGAAGACGCGTCTGATGACGTGCAGTGAGAGGAGCGTCTGGCTCCTTTTCCGGTTGTTTCTTGTACACCGGGCAGACAAAATCAGCTGTACGTGAGCATCGTTACTACTTGAGTGGGTTTTCTACGAGCCGAACTGCAGCTCCGAAAGTCTTTGTTGAGATTAAAACTTTTTTATGTTTGGGGTGATCATAAGCTCGAGCGGACAACGGCAACTGTAAAAATGCCAAGTTTCTTACCAAAGGCTGGTTTCTTCATGGAGGCTTGTTGGGGTAAGTTTAAAAAGTCCAAAAAAATGTCCTGTTGTTGTTGCGTCATCACATAGCAGGGCCTCTCCCGATTGGTTGCTGCGACACGTCGAGCAGCCAAAGTTCAAATATTTGAACTTTGGCTGCTCGACGCGTTGGCTGCTTCGGACGCGTCGCATGCGCGGAAATGAACTGCTGCGCGCTGCCGCGTCGCTTGAAGCGCCGCTTGAAGCGCCGCTTGAAGCGCCGCTTGAAGCGCCGCTTGAAGCGCCGCTTGAAGCGCCGCTAGAAGCGCCGCTTGAAGCGCCGCTTGAAGCGCCGCTTGAAGTGCCGCTTCACGATTCACCGCGCCTCGACGCGTCTCCACATAGACTTTCAATGTAAACCGGCCGCTTCCGCTGCCCGAAACGCGTTTGGTGGGTACCCGGCATAATAGTATGTTAAAAACTCTGATGTCAAAGATCTTTGAACAAAAGGGTGGATGGTTTTATAAATGTTATTTATATTTATGACTATATAAACTTCAATGTTTTTTTCTGTTTCTGACTCCTTTAGAGGCATTGTGGCCAGCATTTTGGTGTTTCTTTGTTTCGGGGTAACACAGGCCAAAGATGGACCGTTTACTAGACCACACCCAGGTAAGGAAACGACTTTAATGACCAAAATAAACAAAAAATGTTTTGAGTTCAGTGTTTCCCCTAGGGCAGTGGTTCTCAACCTATTTTCCTCAAAGATCCCCCACCTCCCACTTCTTACTTCCTTGCCAATCTGAGCTCCCCAATCCCTCGTTACTCCCATCTCCCAAAAGACTCATTCAGATGAATCTCTATATCAAAGTGATAAGTGTAAAGTAAATATTATATGTAATATAATATAGGGAAACACGGTGACACAACTGGTAGAGCTGTTGCCTCTCAGCGAGCAGGTCCCCGGTTCAAATCCCGGTCCGGGGGCCTTTCTGGGTGGAGTTTGCATGTTCTCTCCGTGCATGCGTGAGTTTTCTCCGGGTGCTCCGGTTTCCTCCCACAGTCCAAAAACATGCATGTTAGGCTGATTGGTAACTCTAAATTGACCTTGGATGTGAGTGAGACAGCCAGGTCCCTCTTGTAAATGAGTCCCCGTGGCTCAACGAGGCTAGCCTGTATAAATAAAGGATGAATGAAAAAATATATAAGTAATACTAGTTATATAAGTAAATATAAAATAATGTAAATAATAAATGCCTAATGCCTCAGTAATGCCAAACCACCACCTTCTAACATCAGTAGAGAAGAGAGGGATGCACTCACCACTCTTAGCAAGGACAAAAACATCATAATTCTCCCAGCAGACAAAGGAAGGTGCACAATGATTTTGAATCAGAAAGATCCATCCATCCATTCATTTTCTTCCGCTTATCCGGGGTCGGGTCGCGGGGGTAGCAGCCTAAGTAGGGAGGCCCAGACTTCCCTCTCCCCAGCCACTTGGAGCAGCTCCTCTGGGGGAATCCCAAGGCGTTCCCAGGCCAGCCGAGAAACATAGTCCCTCCAGCGTATCCTGGGTCTTCCTCTGGGTCTCCTCCCGGTGGGACATGCCCGGAACACCTCACCAGGGAGGCGTCCAGGAGGCATCCTAACCAGATGCCCGAGCCACCTCAACTGGCTCCTCTCGATGTGGAGAAGCAGCGGCTCTACTCCGAGTCCCTCCCGGATGACTGAGCTTCTCACCCTATCTCTAAGGGAGAGTCCAGCCACCCTGCGGAGAAAACTCATTTCAGCCGCTTGTATCCGAGATCTTGTTCTTTCGGTCATAACCCAAAGCTCATGACCATAGATGAGGGTGGGAACGTAGATTGATCGGTAAATTGAGAGCTTTGCCTTTTGACTCAGCTCTCTCTTCACCACGACAGACCGGTACAGCGCCCCCTTCACTGCGGACGCTGCACCTATCCGCAGAAAGATTATCATGAAAAAGTTATGTCACTCCTTAGTGACTTACCTACCTATGAACTGCTGAAATGAGATCCAGGAAGTGATTCAAGAATAAGTTGATAGATTGCCAGAAAATTTTGGAGCAGGACAAGGTTATTCACCGTATTCTGTACCAGAGACTATACCCAGGGGAGGCCACGCCTAGTCTGTATGGTTTACCCAAAATCAAAAAGGCGTTCAATTCAAGATCAACTGGACTTTATTTGTAACAGAAGACGTTTCGCTTCTCATCCGAGAAGCTTTATCAATTCAATGAACAAGACTGTGTGTGCGTGTGGATTTATAACAGGAGTCACGCACCATCATTAGGGATGGGAACCGAGAACCGGTTCTGTTAGAGAACTGGTTCTTAATAGTCCAATTCCATGGAATTGTAGGATGCATGTCTTAACGATTCAGCTTACCGGTTCTGTAGACTCATGGTGGTGACGTATTCAAGCGCTGACATCACAGACATGCGCCGCGCCCGAGACGAGTGGTGGTGGTGTCTATATTTGATATCTATGTTCAAAATGGCGTTGCGGAGGAAGCGCTCAAGCGTTTGGCTTCATTTCACGAAAAAAGATGAGACCAGGACTACTTGTAACGCATGCAACGCGTCCATTACGATAAAGGGAGGAAATACGTCGAACATGCAGAAGATTTGGCCACTCGGCATGCGCTGATTTTGAAGAAATGTACCGTTTTTAACACGCTGCTTGGAGGAGAAGGAAGTGGAGAGAAAGCGTCCACCTCCGTTGTAAATGTTACAGCAGGTAACGTCAAATTCTTTCACTTGTTACCTTTTAGCTATACTGCTTCCACTGTATTTTATAAATAATCTCCATCTCATGTAATAACATTTAGCTGACGAGGATTGCCGGAGTCTGGCTGGCTCAGAGGCTGTTGCTAGCACACTTAGCTTTCAGGATGACGATATTAACACACAACAGACCTAAAAATGCCACCGTAGAAATGGGAGCAAAAACAAAAGTGTTGTTTTATATTTTTGTTCAGTGTGTTTCATTGTAGCCTCTTTCTGTTGTGAGAGCTTTTCTTGCTGCTCAGTGTTTTTAATGGTGAATTTCTTCTGAAGCTGGCAGAGCTGGGTCCAGGGAGAGACACAGAGGGAGGCAGAAGAGGATGAAGATGATAACTATGTAAGTTTTGTTTTTTGTAATGAAAGATGATAGATTGCATGGATTATTACACTATTTATTTTAAAATTGAATCTTGTGGTTATGTCAATAATTTCAGATGCCTCCTGTAAAGCAGCAAAAAGAGACAACCCTAGAAGAACTTTTTGAGGAAGAGACAGAAGTCCAACTGTATAGAAGCCTTTCACCCATTCCAACCATGGACAGCCCCTTAATACGGTAATGTTAATTAGGAATTATTTTTTCATAAAAGTTCTATTTTTGTTCTGGTGAAAGAGCATTAAATACTTCATGCACACAAATGGTGTACTATATATTTTTTTCTAACTCAATGAGAATTGTTAACAGAATTGATAAGGAATTGAATCGATAAATGATATCGATAAAGGAATCGATATCGATAATTTCTTAACAATTCCCATCCCTAACCATCATATGTAAATTGCAAGCTGAGGTAACACATACATGTAAATTGACAGATCACACCTTAACAGTAGGGAGTTCCCTTGAAGTCTCTGACAGAAGACACAACAACTGTATGTAAATTGACAAAAAACACCTCACAGCCCAACAACAGAGGTTTCTCAACAAACTTTGCTAGTCTAATTCACAGACAAGACATCTCTGCTCCCATCCGGTGTAAAACGTTTGTGAATCAGCCCCAAAACTGAGTTGTAAGTCTTGGAAAGTTGAAATCTCAGACCTCCTCCTCTGTTAAGAGAAGGTTTTTCTCTCTTAACATACACAGCTTCCTTCACACCTCTCTCAAACCATCTGTGCTCTCGGTCCAAAATTTGCACATTTTCATCCTCAAATGAGTGTCCCTTGTCCGTGAGGTGAAGGTGAACAGCTGAGTTTTGTCCAGAGGTGGTGGCTGTCCTGTGTTGGGACATTCGTCTGTGAAGAGGCTGCTTCGTTTCTCCAATGTAACGGTCTGAGCAGACCTCGTTGCACTAGACTGCATACACCACACCACTTTGTTTGTTTACCCAAAATCCACAAACAAGGTGTACCTGTAAGACTAATTGTTAGCATGATTAACTTGGTCACTGGTGAAGATTCTCAGTCATCCAGGACATGATAAAATAAAAAAAGGTGTTCAATACAGAAACAACTGGACTTAATTTGTAACAGAAGATGTTTCGCTTCTCATCCGAGGAGCTTTCTCAATAGACCTTTTACCAGTTGACCTCATCGCGCATGCGCACTCGCATTTTTCCAGAATTTTCCGGAAGTTGGGGGGGAAACGCGGCAATACTACTAGTGTTTTCCTTACTGCCAACGGTCGCGGTGGGGAAATATGACTTTTTTTTATTTTTTATTTTTTTTATTGAGAAAGCCAGTTACATTACAATTATAGTTATATTGATTTCTTTCTCTTTTTACATTCTCAGTTTCCTCATTTTTCCTTTTTAACAAACCGAACAGCAGCTAGAGAAATAAATAATAATAATAATAAAATGAAAATAAACAAAAAAAATAATAAAATAAAACAAAATAAAAACCTAAGCAAAAACCAACCAGAACTTACATGTGAGTGGCGGGGTAGCCTGAATATTAACAATCGTTGACATTACATATCAAGTCCAGATATCAACCTGAATGGCAGCAAGGTTTACACAAAGTCAGACATAACAGGTTTAACATATTCTGTCCATTTTGACCATATCTTATAGAATGTGACCATCTGAACATTAATGGAATAAGACAGTTTCTCCAATACATAAATCTCTTTCACTACATTAATCCAGTCTTCAGTTGTTGGGGGTTCCTGTTTAAGCCATTTTCTTGTGAGGGCCTTTTTGCTCCCCGCCAGCAAAATGTACAGAAGTTTTTGATCATTATAGTTCAGTTTATCGACCGGTATGTTACATAGAAATATGCATTCAAAGGTTAAAGGAAAATCGAATGTGAAAATGTTCTGTAGATGCTCATGTATTTGAGACCAATATTGTTGAATGGTTTGGCAGCCCCAGAAAATATGGAAATGATTGGCACCATCCCTGCCACATCTCCAGCATGCACTACCTTTTCCTTGATACCGTTTCTGCTCTGGGGTTATGACAAATCTTAAAATGTTTTTCCAGCAAAATTCACGCCAAACCTTTGATCTTGTTGTTGTCCATGGTATCTTACAAATATGGTTCCAATCTTCCTCTGGAATCGTCAGGTTACCTTCTTTTTCCTAGCCTGGTTGGAACCAGACCCATGTCCTTCACTTCGCTTTGGACTAGGGTCTGGCATTCCTCCCATTGAAAACGATTTCTCCGGTCGATTTTTGAATGGACCAATCAGAGAACAGAAGGCGAAATTTTGTTAGTTTAGCCTGGCGAGGTCCAGGCTATCAGATAAATTGCTCAGAAACCACTCGGTGGATATTTTTTCTGCCACCAGTGTGTAATTATATGTCTTTAATTTACTGACTGTTGGCCTAGATGAAACATTTGAGATAAAATTCGATTTTTTATCATTTATTTTCGTAGCGCACCCGAGGCTGTTTGGAAAATATCAAACCGAAACTATTTAAATCCAGCAGATTTGACCATTTCGTGAATTGATTTAGGAACTGTTAAGCTCAGGAACACTTCTGATATAACGTCAGCTAAGAAATATATTTTTTATCAGCAGAGAAATAATAGTTTTTTACCTTGTTTTGATGAAAATTCCTTCGTGGCGGCAGCCATTTTGAATGACGACGTCAGTCGACGTCGTTCAAAACTCCGCCTTCTGCTCTCTGATTGCTCAGGAACACTTCTGATATAACGTCAGCTAAGAAATATATTTTTTATCAGCAGAGAAATAATAGTTTTTTACCTTGTTTTGATGAAAATTCCTTCGTGGCGGCAGCCATTTTGAATGACGACGTCAGTCGACGTCGTTCAAAACTCCGCCCCTTCTGTTCTCTGATTGGTCCGAACAAAAATCTACCGGAGAAATGGTTGTGGATGGGAGAAGTCCCAGACTGTGCAGTGAAGGGAAATGAGAATTGAGCGGAGCTGTGCAGGAAGGCGAGGGCCAGGCTATCTTTTTCCCATTTCATTTTAACATATACGGTGCTGTCTTTTTTACACTGCAGGATGGCGTTATATATCCTGGAAATAATTTTGCCCGTCTTTGATTTAGATAATGATATAAATGTTTCCACAAATCCCAAATTTTGTAAATGTATTTGTAGGTCTTGGTAAAAATAATTTCTCACCTGTAGATATCTAAAAAAGTCATCTGTGCATAAGTTGTATTTTGTTTTCAAGGATTCAAAGCTCTGGAATGCCCCCTTGTGGACAAAAGAATGATAACTAGTTAGGCCTTTTGAAATCCACCTCTTAAATCTACCATCATGTTGATTTGGAATGAAATCTGAGTCGTAGGCGCACCATCGCAGAATTTTAGAGGCATTTTCTAGTCCACATATTTTAATTGCTTCGTTCCAGGCCGATATCATTACTTGCGATATTGGTTCATCTGCCAAATTGATTTTGGTTTGCAATTTTGTGTCGGCTATTATGGCTTTAATCGGTATTGTTTTAATTGTGTCCCCTTCAACATCTTTCCATCCTGCAGTGTAATCCGGACAGCACAAACATATCAAAGGTCTTAACTGAGCTGCACAAAAATATTCTCTCAAACAGGGAAGCCCCCAACCTCCTTTTTCTTTTTTTAACTGTAAAGTTTTGTATTTAACTCTGGCTTTTTTCTCTTTCCAAATATATTTTGACAGCATTCTATCCCATTCTACAAATTGTTTTGAGGGTATGGGGACTGGCAGTGATTGAAATAGATACAACAGTCGGGGAAGGATGTTCATTTTAACTGATTCAATCCTGGAGTGTAGGTCAAAAAAGGGTATGGCATTCCATCTTTGGATATCAGATTTTATGTCTATATTCAGGGGGGCATAATTGACCTCAAACATTTTAGTAGGGTCACGGTGTATCATCACCCCCAGATACCTAACACCATCTGCATCCCATTTCCATTTGTAGCAGTTCTTGATTTCAACTGGTGGATCATAATTCAGCGTTAGTACCTGCGTTTTGTTCACATTAACCCTGTACCCTGAGAAACAGCCATATTCTGATAGGATTTTCATTACTTTGGGGAGAACCTGCGTAGGATGCGTTATAACAAGTAACAAGTCATCAGCAAATAATGCCAATTTTTGCTCCCCTCCTGCTGTCTTTACTCCTGTTATATCCTGTCTCTGTCTGATCCATTGGCTCAATGGTTCTATAAACAAGGCAAATAAAAGTGGTGAAACGCAGCAACCTTGGCGGGTACCTCGTTCGAGAATGAATGATTCAGTAAGGTCTCCATTAATTTTGATTTTGGCTGTTGGTTTATTATACAACCCAGAAATAGTATTTATTATAGATTTATCAAATCCAAATCTCTCAAGTACCTGATATAAAAAGGACCACCTCACCGAATCAAATGCCTTTTCGGCGTCTAAACTTAACATTAAAGTCTCTATTTTTTGTCTATGAACCTGGCTCATTATATGCAAAACTTTCCTAATGTTGTCCTGAGTTTGACGGTGTTTGATAATAATAATAATAATAATTAATTCAATTTATAACGCACTTTTCATTACTGAAAATCTCAAAGTGCTACACATATATTGAATGCTACACACATTCATAAACCGGTGGCGGCAGACTACCATGCAAGGTGCTTTCCAGTCCTACCGGGAGCAACTCAGGGTTAAGTGTCTTGCCCAAGGACACAACGACACATGGTGCGGGTCCCGGGAGTCGAACCGCCAACTTTCCGATCGGGAGACGACTGCCATTACCACTACACCACGGCCGCCCTAAAAACCTGTTTGATCATTATGTATTAGTCCTGGTAAAATTGTCTCAAGTCTCTTTGCGATGATGGAGGTGAACAACTTATAATCAATATTTAATACACTGATTGGGCGGTAATTATTACAGTCTAGTTTATCTTTTCCTTCTTTCGGAATTATGGAAATTATTGCTTCCCTCCAAGAGGGAGGTACTGTTTTTCCTTCCATTACCCAATTAAATGTTTTCAGCAAGGTGGGAGTCAAATGATCCTGCATTATTTTGTACCATTCTGGGCCAAATCCATCCGCCCCTGCCATTTTTCCTCCTTTTAGTCTTTTAATTGCTGAGTGAATTTCTTCTCTGGTTATTGTGGATACTAACATTTTATTTTGTTCCTCTGTCACTGTTGGTAACTCTAGTTCAGACAGAAAAGTATTGACTTCTTGATTATTATCTACATGGGTTTGGGAATAAAGTTTTCTGTAATAATTCTGAAAGCATTGTTGAATTTTCTCCTCTTCAGTTTCTATTTGACCATTTAAAGGATTTTTTATTTTATGTATAGTTCTCTCCGCTTGTTGCTTTCTGAGTTTATACGAAAGGAGTTTTAGTGATTTTCCTCCTACATCACCGTACTGCTGTTTGTTTAAAATGATTTTTTTCTGTACCTCAATCATGTTTAGGTCATCTAATTCTTTTTTAAACTTTTCCATATCAGCTTTAATGTCATCATTCATAGTCGCAGAGTGTTGGTGTTGCAGCTTTAACAATTTATCTTCCAAGCCTTTACGTTTTTGCATATTTTCTCGTTTTAAGTGGGAGGATACACTAATTATTTTCCCTCTAATCACCGCCTTCAGTGCATCCCATAATATTCCTGGTGACACCTCTTCATTATCATTTTGAGCTAAATAATTCTCTATTTCTTTTTTTAAATTCTCTTTAATGTTTGGGTAGTTTAAAATATTTGTGTTCAACCTCCATAATGTAGATCTATTTTTCCTGTTCAGACAAATGTCAGCATAAACTGGATTATGATCAGAAATTGTACAGGGACCAATTTCACATGTTTTGATTTTAAACAAATCATTCTTGAATGTGAGAATGTAATCTAACCTAGAATATATGTTATGTGGGTACGAGAAGTGGGTGTATTCTCTATTAGTTGGGTGTTGTTCTCTCCATACATCAACTAAACCTAAATCACCCATAAGGCGTCCCATCCTCTTACCAATATTTCTTACATCACCTTTCCCATTAGAGGAGTCTAATTTGGCGTTTAATAAGGTATTAAAATCACCGCTGCATAATAAAGTTCCCTGACTCCTTGTTGTTGCAATTTTGAGAATCTGTTTATACAATGACCAATCGCTGCCAGGTGGAATGTATACATTCAGGAGGGTAGTCATGGCACCATCAATCTTACCCGTTATCATTATATACCGACCTTCTTTATCTTTGTATTCTGATATATGTTCATAGTTAAGAGTTCCGGATAGCAAAATCGCCACTCCCCTCCGCCTCCCAGAACTGTGGGAAGAATAAAACACATGTTTAAAACCCATCCTGTTCAATTTAGCATGCTCTTTATCACTCAGATGCGTTTCCTGCAATAGAACAATTTGGACTTTATCTCTTTTAAATTTAGATAAAGCTTTCTGCCTTTTTACTGGACTATGTAAACCATTAATATTATTTGACACCATTTTTATCAACCTGCTACTCATCTAAATTATATTTCTTGATTATACCATGTACCTTAATGGGTTCCCCGCTCACTCTTGAAAACACTGAACATAGAACAAATAAAAAAGTCAACAATGTTAGTGTTGGAGGAAATAAAAGAAAAAATAAGACATTATTACATTTAACACATGTGAAGGCTCTCATTTATCCAAGTTTCCATAATTAAGACTGAACATTTTGACTTCTTTTTAAACCTTAAAACTTACACAGACTGTAAGACTTACTGTAAACTAAATGACTCAAATAATGTCACAGATTTTCCCACCTGGATTATTGAGCATGCATCAGGGAATGTCACTTTTCATTTATATCAATTTTTACATTTTAGATAACATTTTAATTTAGCAATCCTAGCCTTTTGATTCTGTTGTTTTAAACTAACAGTGGCATTTCTGTCCAAAGCAAACCAGTCATTATTAAAAAACACATTTTTGCATTACTCTGAAAGCTATAAGTTGTGCTTTATAATGTATTTAATGGAGGGACTATGGACCAAATAACAAAACATAGTCTGATGAAGTTTTAACAGTCAAATATTTTGTAAAATGGTTGAGAAAAAAAAAATAGATAACTGTGGAATATTTTAGATCTATTCTATTCAATGTAAAGTCCGAATAATTTAATAATACTGTATACTAAGCAAGCAGGGCAGAGAGCTAAAGTAGGTAAAATATATAATCCCCTCTCTCCTATTTAAGTCAGAAGATTTAGGTCAAATATCTTTTAATATTTTGATACAGAAAGAAAACGTGAAAATAGTGGTTGTCTCAGCTGATTACTGTTAGGATTTCTTTTACCCAACCTACAAAACAATTTCTAAAACTCATACCTCATCATATTGTTGTGAATCCTCGTCTTTATCTTCATCTTGAGTCACTGCCTCTGCCCCATTAACTTCCTCCTGGATCCTGATGTCCGGCTCCGCCACACTTTCAATGGGCCGCTGCCGCTCGTGACCGTCATTAGCAGTTGATGAAGTTTTAGAATTCGACCCATTAAAAAAGGTTGTCACTTTCGGTAGTGAAGAAACATACGTTATTGTTTTTTGACGCTTTTTACGTTTTTCCGCTCCGCTTTCGTATTTTTTTGTTCGCTTCATCTTTTTTCCGTCTCCTGTCTCCCGCTTCCTTCTCACTCAAACAGCAAGCAAGCATACATGGATTAGTGGGTGACGTCATGACGCATGACGGAATAGTCCATTTTAGTAGGGGGGTACAGAACTCAACCGTTTTTTGTATTGCGTTTTTAAAGATAGTTTTCATCGTAACTATAATTATTTTTATGTTAAATGTACATTAACAAGCAGGAGCAATGTTAGGGATGTAGGTGACGGCTGTGGCCCCTGCTGATTGGAGGCCCCTGCTGATTGGGGGCCCCGGGCAACGGCCTCATTCGCCTGAATGGTAGATCCGCCACTGGCTGCCACTCACGTAGATGCGCTAGCTAAAAAGCTAAAGAAGTAGCACCATAAGTAGTGCTCAGTCTCTGTCACGCTAAGCCGTACACCCCCCCCAGCCCAGCTAAAAAAAAAATGTGTACAAAGAGCGTGCAACACAGACGTGTCTCTGTCTATAACACACTCACATGCACACACCCATACACACTCCTGTTGAAAAAAATCAGAGGATATGAGCACCCTGCCAAGGAAACTAGGGGAAACGCTGAGAGTGTAATATATAATTGTATATTTGTAATATATAATTCTTTAATAATGTAACTTCTGTATATTTCTGTTTTTCAATGTTTGAAATAACATTTCTGACATTCAATGTATTTGTTTTCTCTGTAGCTTACTGGCGGTTCTGGCTATGCGTGACTGTCGTCTATGAACTCTTCCTCATCTTCATCTTATTTCAGGTCTGTGTCTTGGTCATCTGTGTACTTAAAAAAGCTTAATGCCTTCATTCAGGTTATGAAATGAAAGCAGAATAACAAGACGTGTCACAAACTGAAGGCTGATCTTTGTTTTAAATCCATTCATCCATCATCTTCCCCTTTTCTTACTGACGACCATGACCTCAGATTTGGAAGTGCTTATTCTCATCCCAGCCGTTTCACACTCTGTTGCAAACTGTTTCAGTGAGAGCTGAAGATCAAGGCACGATGATGCCAGCAGGACCACATCATCTGCAAATGGGAGAACAATAATCCTGAGGCCACTGAATCAGAATCCCTCCGCCCCCTGGCTGCACCGAGAGATTTTGTCCATAAAAGTTATGAACAGAATTAGTGACAATGGGCAGCCTTGATGGAGTCGAACTCCCACCCTGAAGGGGTCCGACTTTCTACCGGCAATGCGAACCAAACTCTCACAACTCATGTATAAGGACCGAACAACCCGTAGAAATGGGCCCTCAATCCTATACTCCCGGAACACCCCCACAGTGTACCTTGAGGAACACTGTCAAAAGCCTTCTCCAAGTCTACAGAACACATGTAGACTGGATGGGCAAACTCCCATGACCCCTTGAGGACCCTAGTGAGGGTAAAGAGCTGATCCAGTGTTCCACTGCCAGCACGGAACTTGCATTGTATCTCCTGGATCTGAGGTTCAACCAACGATCGGACTCGCTTCTCCAGTACCCCTGAATAGACGTTACGAGGGAGGCTAAAAAGAGTGATGCCCCTATAATTGGGGCACACCCTCTGGTCCCCCTTTTTGAAGAGGGGAACCACCACCCCAGTCTGCCAATCCAGTGGCATTGCCCCTGATGTCCACGTGGCATTGCAAAGGTGCTTCAACCAAGACATCCACAGCCTTAAGGAGATCAGGATGTATTTCATTCACTCCCGGAGCCCTGTTGCCACAAAGTTTTATTAATTATTATTATTATTATTATTATTTTTTTTAATGGCCTCCCTTCTCCCCTTACAGCCATACATTCCACACCATTGTGGAGTTTATTTTTTTATTTTTTTAAATAGGATATAAAGAAAGTAAAGAAAGGGATGAAAAAAAAACAAAAAGAAAACAAAGCTAACAAAGTGAGAGAAAGGGTAAAAGAGAAAGAATGTGATAGGAGTAGAGAGGGAGAGAGGTATAAAGAGAACACACATCAACATCATTGAAGTCTGCCTCTAGACCTGCAGAGAAAAAAAAGACAAAACCTAGAAACCACAACAACAAAATAACATACAGTATAATGATACAAATAACATCATTAGAAGGTCTTTTATACGGTACATGGTGATACAAGATGTATTTAGTAGCCACAACAACATGCTTGTCACTATAATGCCCCTTTTCCACCTGTCAGCTTGGTTCGGTTATTGCGTAATATGTGCGTCGTAGACACCCACTTTACGTCATTTCCACCGGATATTCCGAGCTGCGCCGCACCAGATTTCTGGTGTCGTTTCTGAGCAGTGACGACCCGCGCTGATGCGCGCCGGGAGGAGGAATGTGAGGAATGTGTGTGGACTGGAGCTGCTTTCACGGAAGCGAGGGAGCGAACACGGAAGTACTGTAAATGATTAACACGGTAAAAACAATTATTTGTTTTTAAAATTATAGCAAAGATGGGTCTTCAGCTGAACGTGTCCTTAATAAATTCACGTGGCGGTCAAAACTGCAGGATTTTAAAAACAAGGATCGCCAGTGCGTGCAGCTGTATTTCCTTAAAATGTAGCGAAATAAACAGATGTAAAAATATATTTCTTAGCTGACTGTTTAGCAGTAGTGTTCCTGAGCTTAACCGCTCCTTAATAATGTCACATAGTGGTCAAATCTGTAGGATCGTCACGTGCACGCGCACGAGAGTCGTGCGGCTTTATTTCATTAAAATGTAGCTAAATAAACAGATATAAAAATATATTTCATAGCTGACTGTTTAGCAGGATTTTTCCTGAGCTTAACAGCTCCTTAATAATGTCACGTAGTGGTCAAATTTGCTGCATTTAAATTGTTTTGTTTTGACTTCTTCCAAACCTCAGAAAATAAATTATAAAAAAATCAAATTTTATTTAAAATAACTCCAACAGGTTACTGTTTGTACATGAACATCTTGTGATTACAATCTGTTAGTAAAAAAATAAAAATAAATCTGCACAGAAGGGGTACAAAAAAGCTGTGGAAACGGAACTAGATGTGACCCGACCCGAATTGAGCCGACCTGAGCTGATCTGAGCCGACCCAAGCCGAGCGGTGGAAGAGGGGCATAAGATTTCCCCTTAAGAATGTTTAATAGTGGATGTGGGGACCCACTGATCTGCACCCACACGACAGGACGGTAACACAGGGAGGACCGGAGCCACAGACACAGCGGGGCCCCCAAGCCCGGGGCCCGAGAGTCCCCCAACAGGGACAACTGCACCCCCCCAGAAAGTGGCAGAGGAAAGCCCCGGGCGACCCCCATCAACCTTAGTGCAGAAATCCCAAGAGGTTGCAGCGACGAG
>JBBPBX010021832.1:0-41994 GCA_038048925.1 Garcialebias charrua
TTTTGCACTGCTGTGAACTTAAATGATGACTCACTGTAAATAAACCCCTGACAAAGTCTCCAATACACACGCACCTGGCTGCTCCAGTCTGGCGCATGAAAGTGAGCGCGCGCTCAACATGGGTCCCAGTGGAGAGCTGGTGGTGCGCGTGAATCCTCCCACCCAGCTGAAGGACCCCCCACGGACACATAATGTGATGCGTGCAAAAACACCTGGCGCTCACACTTTCATCTGCACATCTGGCGCAAACCGCACTTTTTGTAGCGCAACGTTAAAAAAAATTGTTATGGTGGTGTCACGCATACACAGGCACGCACGCACACACGCACTCACCCTGGCTAAGTTGTTACCCAACCCCGCAGTCTTTGTTTGATGGGGACAGATCTAAATCAATGATTTCTGCTGCTGATGTTCTGAAAGCAAGCTGAGCACGTGCACGTGCAAAGAGCGTCCTTTGAAAGTTGCATATTGCCCACCGCCTTAAGTGTTTTGGTCAAACCTTGAGACATTCAAGCTCTTAGACTCTGACTGTGTCGTTGATGACTCTCAGCTACTACCAGTCAGCGTTTAACTCAACATGAAACAGTTTTGTGTTGTTGAAGGTCAGGTGGTTGTGTGTTGTTGAAGGTCAGCTGGTTGTGTGTTGTTGAAGGTCAGGTGGTTGTGTGTTGTTGAAGGTCAGGTGGTTGTGTGTTGTTGAAGGTCAGCTGGTTGTGTGTTGTTGAAGGTCAGCTGGTTGTGTGTTGTTGAAGGTCAGCTGGTTGTGTGTTGTTGAAGGTCAGGTGGTTGTGTGTTGTTGAAGGTCAGCTGGTTGTGTGTTGTTGAAGGTCAGGTGGTTGTGTGTTGTTGAAGGTCAGGTGGTTGTGTGTTGTTGAAGGTCAGGTGGTTGTGTGTTGTTGAAGGTCAGCTGGTTGTGTGTTGTTGAAGGTCAGCTGGTTGTGTGTTGTTGAAGGTCAGGTGGTTGTGTGTTGTTGAAGGTCAGCTGGTTGTGTGTTGTTGAAGGTCAGCTGGTTGTGTGTTGTTGAAGGTCAGCTGGTTGTGTGTTGTTGAAGGTCAGCTGGTTGTGTGTTGTTGAAGGTCAGCTGGTTGTGTGTTGTTGAAGGTCAGGTGGTTGTGTGTTGTTGAAGGTCAGCTGGTTGTGTGTTGTTGAAGGTCAGGTGGTTGTGTGTTGTTGAAGGTCAGCTGGTTGTGTGTTGTTGAAGGTCAGCTGGTTGTGTGTTGTTGAAGGTCAGGTGGTTGTGTGTTGTTGAAGGTCAGCTGGTTGTGTGTTGTTGAAGGTCAGCTGGTTGTGTGTTGTTGAAGGTCAGCTGGTTGTGTGTTGTTGAAGGTCAGGTGGTTGTGTGTTGTTGAAGGTCAGCTGGTTGTGTGTTGTTGAAGGTCAGCTGGTTGTGTGTTGTTGAAGGTCAGGTGGTTGTGTGTTGTTGAAGGTCAGCTGGTTGTGTGTTGTTGAAGGTCAGCTGGTTGTGTGTTGTTGAAGGTCAGCTGGTTGTGTGTTGTTGAAGGTCAGCTGGTTGTGTGTTGTTGAAGGTCAGCTGGTTGTGTGTTGTTGAAGGTCAGCTGGTTGTGTGTTGTTGAAGGTCAGCTGGTTGTGTGTTGTTGAAGGTCAGCTGGTTGTGTGTTGTTGAAGGTCAGCTGGTTGTGTGTTGTTGAAGGTCAGCTGGTTGTGTGTTGTTGAAGGTCAGCTGGTTGTGTGTTGTTGAAGGTCAGCTGGTTGTGTGTTGTTGAAGGTCAGGTGGTTGTGTGTTGTTGAAGGTCAGCTGGTTGTGTGTTGTTGAAGGTCAGGTGGTTGTGTGTTGTTGAAGGTCAGCTGGTTGTGTGTTGTTGAAGGTCAGCTGGTTGTGTGTTGTTGAAGGTCAGCTGGTTGTGTGTTGTTGAAGGTCAGGTGGTTGTGTGTTGTTGAAGGTCAGCTGGTTGTGTGTTGTTGAAGGTCAGCTGGTTGTGTGTTGTTGAAGGTCAGCTGGTTGTGTGTTGTTGAAGGTCAGCTGGTTGTGTGTTGTTGAAGGTCAGCTGGTTGTGTGTTGTTGAAGGTCAGCTGGTTGTGTGTTGTTGAAGGTCAGCTGGTTGTGTGTTGTTGAAGGTCAGCTGGTTGTGTGTTGTTGAAGGTCAGCTGGTTGTGTGTTGTTGAAGGTCAGGTGGTTGTGTGTTGTTGAAGGTCAGCTGGTTGTGTGTTGTTGAAGGTCAGCTGGTTGTGTGTTGTTGAAGGTCAGGTGGTTGTGTGTTGTTGAAGGTCAGGTGGTTGTGTGTTGTTGAAGGTCAGCTGGTTGTGTGTTGTTGAAGGTCAGCTGGTTGTGTGTTGTTGAAGGTCAGCTGGTTGTGTGTTGTTGAAGGTCAGCTGGTTGTGTGTTGTTGAAGGTCAGCTGGTTGTGTGTTGTTGAAGGTCAGCTGGTTGTGTGTTGTTGAAGGTCAGCTGGTTGTGTGTTGTTGAAGGTCAGGTGGTTGTGTGTTGTTGAAGGTCAGCTGGTTGTGTGTTGTTGAAGGTCAGCTGGTTGTGTGTTGTTGAAGGTCAGCTGGTTGTGTGTTGTTGAAGGTCAGGTGGTTGTGTGTTGTTGAAGGTCAGCTGGTTGTGTGTTGTTGAAGGTCAGCTGGTTGTGTGTTGTTGAAGGTCAGCTGGTTGTGTGTTGTTGAAGGTCAGGTGGTTGTGTGTTGTTGAAGGTCAGCTGGTTGTGTGTTGTTGAAGGTCAGGTGGTTGTGTGTTGTTGAAGGTCAGCTGGTTGTGTGTTGTTGAAGGTCAGGTGGTTGTGTGTTGTTGAAGGTCAGCTGGTTGTGTGTTGTTGAAGGTCAGGTGGTTGTGTGTTGTTGAAGGTCAGCTGGTTGTGTGTTGTTGAAGGTCAGGTGGTTGTGTGTTGTTGAAGGTCAGGTGGTTGTGTGTTGTTGAAGGTCAGCTGGTTGTGTGTTGTTGAAGGTCAGGTGGTTGTGTGTTGTTGAAGGTCAGCTGGTTTTGTGTTGTTGAAGGTCAGGTGGTTGTGTGTTGTTGAAGGTCAGGTGGTTGTGTGTTGTTGAAGGTCAGCTGGTTGTGTGTTGTTGAAGGTCAGCTGGTTGTGTGTTGTTGAAGGTCAGCTGGTTGTGTGTTGTTGAAGGTCAGCTGGTTGTGTGTTGTTGAAGGTCAGCTGGTTGTGTGTTGTTGAAGGTCAGCTGGTTGTGTGTTGTTGAAGGTCAGCTGGTTGTGTGTTGTTGAAGGTCAGCTGGTTGTGTGTTGTTGAAGGTCAGCTGGTTGTGTGTTGTTGAAGGTCAGCTGGTTGTGTGTTGTTGAAGGTCAGGTGGTTGTGTGTTGTTGAAGGTCAGCTGGTTGTGTGTTGTTGAAGGTCAGCTGGTTGTGTGTTGTTGAAGGTCAGCTGGTTGTGTGTTGTTGAAGGTCAGCTGGTTGTGTGTTGTTGAAGGTCAGCTGGTTGTGTGTTGTTGAAGGTCAGGTGGTTGTGTGTTGTTGAAGGTCAGCTGGTTGTGTGTTGTTGAAGGTCAGGTGGTTGTGTGTTGTTGAAGGTCAGCTGGTTGTGTGTTGTTGAAGGTCAGCTGGTTGTGTGTTGTTGAAGGTCAGCTGGTTGTGTGTTGTTGAAGGTCAGCTGGTTGTGTGTTGTTGAAGGTCAGGTGGTTGTGTGTTGTTGAAGGTCAGCTGGTTGTGTGTTGTTGAAGGTCAGCTGGTTGTGTGTTGTTGAAGGTCAGCTGGTTGTGTGTTGTTGAAGGTCAGCTGGTTGTGTGTTGTTGAAGGTCAGCTGGTTGTGTGTTGTTGAAGGTCAGCTGGTTGTGTGTTGTTGAAGGTCAGCTGGTTGTGTGTTGTTGAAGGTCAGGTGGTTGTGTGTTGTTGAAGGTCAGCTGGTTGTGTGTTGTTGAAGGTCAGCTGGTTGTGTGTTGTTGAAGGTCAGGTGGTTGTGTGTTGTTGAAGGTCAGCTGGTTGTGTGTTGTTGAAGGTCAGGTGGTTGTGTGTTGTTGAAGGTCAGCTGGTTGTGTGTTGTTGAAGGTCAGCTGGTTGTGTGTTGTTGAAGGTCAGCTGGTTGTGTGTTGTTGAAGGTCAGGTGGTTGTGTGTTGTTGAAGGTCAGCTGGTTGTGTGTTGTTGAAGGTCAGCTGGTTGTGTGTTGTTGAAGGTCAGCTGGTTGTGTGTTGTTGAAGGTCAGCTGGTTGTGTGTTGTTGAAGGTCAGCTGGTTGTGTGTTGTTGAAGGTCAGCTGGTTGTGTGTTGTTGAAGGTCAGGTGGTTGTGTGTTGTTGAAGGTCAGCTGGTTTTGTGTTGTTGAAGGTCAGCTGGTTGTGTGTTGTTGAAGGTCAGCTGGTTTTGTGTTGTTGAAGGTCAGGTGGTTGTATGTTGTTGAAGGTCAGCTGGTTGTGTGTTGTTGAAGGTCAGCTGGTTTTGTGCAGAGCCATATAAAGTGAGAGTTGCGACACTTCCATAGCGTTCCGTTGTAAGAATGGAATGCGGAAGTCACGTGGGTCATGGAGGGGGCGATTTGTTCCATGGCTCTGTTTAACAGTCTGACTCTGCCTGCAGTAGCGCTCCGTCGCCGCCAGAGGGCGCAGCTCCACAAGGTTTCCATAGCCGTTGTTTGGAACGAATGACCACGTCGGCGACATCAAAGAGTGTCAGAACTCTCTATATATATGGCTCTGGTTTTGTGTTGTTGAAGGTCAGCTGGTTTTGTGTTGTTGAAGGTCAGGTGGTTGTGTGTTGTTGAAGGTCAGCTGGTTTTGTGTTGTTGAAGGTCAGCTGGTTTTGTGTTGTTGAAGGTCAGCTGGTTGTGTGTTGTTGAAGGTCAGCTGGTTGTGTGTTGTTGAAGGTCAGCTGGTTGTGTGTTGTTGAAGGTCAGCTGGTTGTGTGTTGTTGAAGGTCAGCTGGTTGTGTGTTGTTGAAGGTCAGCTGGTTGTGTGTTGTTGAAGGTCAGCTGGTTGTGTGTTGTTGAAGGTCAGCTGGTTGTGTGTTGTTGAAGGTCAGCTGGTTGTGTGTTGTTGAAGGTCAGCTGGTTGTGTGTTGTTGAAGGTCAGCTGGTTGTGTGTTGTTGAAGGTCAGCTGGTTGTGTGTTGTTGAAGGTCAGCTGGTTGTGTGTTGTTGAAGGTCAGCTGGTTGTGTGTTGTTGAAGGTCAGCTGGTTGTGCTGGCCATCCTGCACTGGTTTGGCTCCTAAAGTGGTTGTGGGGTTGTATTCAAAAAAGTTTTCCTGAAAGTTTGATTAAAACTCATCAGATATTTTGCTAACAGCAGACAAAGTTGACTCCAACAGCTCATTTGTAAACAAACATCTTGTGCAGTTTGTTACATCTTCATACATAAGTTGCGGATCAGTCTCAGTTACTACCATCACAGGAACATTTGACTGAGTTCGAGACATTTTTGTGGTTTCTAAGATCAGTTGGCTCTGGTGCCATCTTCAATCAAGCTGACTCCAAACGTTATTCCGTACATGTAAATCCAAAGACTGCTTCCTGCAGGTTTCATTTCAATTCATCTGCTGTGTGAAATATTTCACTAACAGACACAAACGCACACAGACATGGTAAAAACATTATCTCTCGCCTGTCGCCTGTCAGCAGTTCGACAATAATGAGATTTTCAGTGCAGCTGTTTTCAAATGATCCGACAGAAGCAGAGATTCATGAAGTATTTTCACGTGTTGCTGTTGGGCTGCAGCAACTCGGAGCACATTCCTTGACCTGTGGATTCACTCGGGCTCCACAGGAGCAAGACTTGTGTCCCCGCTGAGGGTTGAGCAGTCTGTGCAGATTCACACCAAAACATCAATTTATTAAAAGGATTGTGTGCAAAAAGACCTAGATGACCTCAGAAGAGCAAACCATCCATCCTTTATCTTTAACCGCTTCTTCCTTTAGGGTTTGTGGGGGTCACTGGTGCCCATATCCAGCTATCACTAGCCCTGTTTCCATCCATTTTCATTTCGAATTTTGAGCTACCTCGCAAATATGTAAATACAAATTAATGCAGATCAGAAGTGTTTCCATCTACTGTACTGTACTGGCTTGAAGCGCTTCTTCCAAGCCGCGCACAGCGTCATTACGTCAGACGTCAGCGTCATTACGTCAGACGTCAGCACTGCGCATGTCTACAGTAAACCAGAGAGTAAACAGGAAGTAGCGGTTGACAACAGAACCCGGCCACACATCTCGTCAAAATGGAGAGAATATTTCAGGTACGTGTTGCTATCGGGCGAGTTGTATTTATTCTGTCATGCCAACTAGTTTTAGCGAGTTACATGCTGTTCGGAGCGGAAACAGCTGATCAGTCACGTGACGTGAATGTGCGCTACGGCAGCACGAGTCGGCAAATGTGTTTCCATCTGTCGTTTTGCGCAGCTGCTCGGTTTCGCAGCTCCCAAAAACCACCTCAAGCGAGCGTATAAACTTTTTGGCGAATTTCAGGAAGTAACTTCGTATTTTGCCGTTTCCATTAAGCTTTTCTGCTGCGATACTTCAAAATGCGCACCTAGAAACCTTGATGGAAACACGGCTACTGTGCGAGAGGTGGGGGACACCATGGACAAGTCTCCAGTCCATCACAGGGACACATAGAGACAATTTAGAGTTACCAATCAGCCTAACATGAAAGTTTTTGGTCTGTGGCAGGAAACCAGAGTACCCGGGGAAAACCCACGCATGCACGGACAGAACATGCAAACTCCAACCAGAAAGGTCCCCAGCCGAGATTTGAACCAACGACCTTGTCGCTGACAGGCTACAGCTCTACAGCTCCATTGTGCCGCCAGAAGAGCAAACCATGACAAAATGTTCATGAATGTTCCCAGTAGTGTAGTCTATGTGATATGTGGACATACAGAGCATACCCACTAGAAAAACGTGACAATTTCAGTATAGTGCCCAATGATGCAAGACGTATCATTAGTCACATGTTATTGACAAACAGCAGTTAAACACTTTCGTAACAATCTTTGGTATGCAGAGCTTGTTTATTACATTTGCTTATCCAGCTAATTATTGTATAATTAATACTTCTGTACTTACTAATACTTGAACCTGTTTTGCTTTGATACGGTTTTATAAATTCTACAACATGTTTTTAATACAAAGTTTGTTGTTCATTTATTCAAATATGAGCATCAGAGAAATTTGGATATGTTCAATATGCTTAAAAATCAAAATAAATGAATGATTGCATTGTACTAACCAGTGTACTTTGGTTTCTAAGCACAGACTGACCGTGGTAGTTTTATGTTGGATGTTGGACATTCGCACTTCGTGGCTTCAGCAATTCAACGTAAAACTAACTTGACCGCGATATACCCACTACAAAAATGTAGAGTACACCACGAATGTTCCAGATATCAGGAATTTATGATTTCCAGCAGTTAAAACCGCCCGGCTGTAATAAAAGCCTAGAGTTTATTGAAAGAATGCATATCATTCGCCACTTTACCACAACTTTCAACTTTTGTGGAGAAATCATGGAGTTGTAGCCGTTCCGGGGTCAAACCTTGAAAATAATATTATGCACATGATCAGAGGCTACAAACAATTTAGTGTTGTCTAGTTTTCATTAGTTGTGGCAGCCATCTTTAATTGGTTTGACTCTGAAAGTTAATCAGTTGTAGATATAAATCTACTGAATCTTTTTAAATATTCCTGACATATTTTGCTCCAGCAGTTATTGCACGTTTTATACAAAGGTCGTGCACCATGACAAGTGCTTGAAGAATGAATTACAGTATAAACGAATTCTACATCGAGTTAGTGCAACATTTGCAAACTGACTGTTTTCTGTTTGCTTTTTGTGTTGGCTGACACAGAAAGCCTTCATTTATTTGGTTTTAAAAGTTAATTATTAGAGACAAAGTCCAATAAATAGTTCCTAAAACTTACATTTTAATTCATTCAGACTGGTTCATCCCAAAGATCCAGTCCCCCGGCACAAACAGAGTAATATTGTGTATGCTGTTCAGTGTCAGGAGGGTGATCAGTCTTACATCGGGGAAACTAAACAGCCACTGGCCAAAAGGATGGCCCAGCACAGAAGATCAACATCATCAGGTCAGGACTCTGCGGTCTACACTCATCTCCAGGTCAGAGGTCACTCTTTCAGGGATGAAGATGTTCACATCCTTGATAGAGAGGAACAATGGTTTGAGAAGCCGTTTTCGCATTGGCCAGCCCTCCCCGGCTCTCCCAGCTTCTAACCCGGGTTCGGCGTGTTCGCATTTACCTTTTCCGCCCGGGATCCACCGTTGTTCTGGAACCATCTCCACCGTGGTTCTATCGGGCCGGGCCCCACGGACCCAGTTTCACGTCATGTACTGCTCACATTTGATTAGGTGTTTGCAGCAGGGGCGGGACTCATTCAAACAACCTCAGCGCGAGGGTTGAATTTCATTCAAATTTAACTACAGAAACCCCTAAAACAATTGTTAGCTGAATTAGTTTTTCTGAGTTAAATTTTTGTTAATAACTGATCACAAATCAGCTTATGTTACAACGTAAATATGTTACAACGAAGCGCGCACCCATTTCCGCCTTTCAGCGCGACTTGAATGTCATTAAAATATAACTAAAACAATAACTAATATTGTCTAACTGTTGCGCGTAGCCAGGGTTTTAAAATATAACTAATAATCTCTAACTTCTACGTGCAGCTAAATTGTTACGAGGAGTGATTCCTATATGGGTAAGGTGGACACCTGAAAACCCAGTCTGCTGTGTAGCTCAAAGCGTTAGTGCACTGTCGTTTTGACCCGGAGAAGCGGGTTCGCTTCCCGCCTGGTACAAAGTTATTTTACTTTTTTTTTTTATTCACATTTTCTTTTAAATAAAAAGGAGTTTGTTTGGTTAACAAACTCCTTTTTATTTACTCCAATAAAAAAAAAAAAGTAAAATAACTTTGTCCCAGGCGGGAAGCGAACCCGCTTCGCCGGGTCAAAATAGCAGTGCACTAACGCTTTGAGCTACACAGCGGACTGGATTTTCAGGTGTCCACCTTACCCATATAGGAATCACTCCTCTTAACATTTTAGCTGCACGTAGAAGTTAGAGATTATTAGTTATATTTTAAAACCCTGGCTGCGCGCAACAGTTAGACAATATTAGTTATTGTTTAATGACATTCAGGTCGCGCGGAAAGGCGGAAATGGGTGCGCGCTTCGTGTTATTTACGTTGTAACATAAGCTGATTTGTAATCAGTAATTAACAAATATTAAACTCAGAACCACTAATATATATACTCAGCAAACAAATACTTGTTAGCGGCGTGTCCTCTCTTAAAACACTGTAAGCGCGCACACAAGAACACTCCACCCACGTCAAGTGAACACCCACCCCACTTCAAGGCTTGCTCTCCGGACAGTGCGTAATGAACGAGGGCGGGCCAGGGCTGGGTCTGGGCCAACCAGAGACGAGCCGCACTGGGGAGGGTCGGTAAATGCGAAAACGGCTAAAGAGGAGTAAAGGAGGCCATCTTTGTGAAAAGAAACCGTCCATCATTAAACAAAGGTGGAGGCCTCCGGGTTCAACTGTCCCCCTTATACAATGCTGTTATTGCTAGTATCACTCAGCCCTCTGTGAATAGCAAACAACCATCAGGGTGCTAACGATCCATCGTTAGGCTGATGGTCCTCCTTGATCATGTGAGCAGCTGGTTTCAGCTGTCATCAGCCAACTGGTTGATCCACTGTGAGAGGGTGCTATTTATAAGACTGAGCTGAATACAGCATCTCAGACTGAGGAAGTCTTTCGGACGAAAGACGAAACGTTTCTACAAATTTTTTTGTGCCTTTTTTTTTTTTTGAATGTCCAGAGGACCAGACTTAGCTTTTTTAGAATTCATTCAGTAGTTTGTGAGATATTTTGCTAACAGACAGAGTGTACTACCCTCATTTTAAACAAAGATATTGTGAAACTTGTTTTGGGGATACAACCACACCAACTGCAGGCTCAGTTTAAAATGACACAGTGGTTCAGAAGATGAGAGCGACACACGTTCGCCCGCTTCCTGCCTCCTTTAAAGGAGAAATGAAAAGTGTTTTTAAGCTAATAGTAGTCTAATGAAAAGCATAAAATAAGCTTGTTGAGAAATTTTCACAAGTCAAAAATGTCATCCTAACTCAAATTTAGACTTTGCAAAGTGAAGAAATTCTCATCTGGTGTTTTTGACCCCCCTCCCCCTGCCTGCTCTCCGTCCCCTGAATATGACATAGGCAGTGCAACTGGAGTTCATCCTCATACAGTAATATTAGTGTGTGTATCTAGTTGTGGACAAAAAGGTTTCAGTGTGTATCCTCATACAGTAATATTAGTGTGTGTATCTAGTTGTGGACAAAAAGGTTTCAGTGTGTATCCTCATACAGTAATATTAGTGTGTGTATCTAGTTATGGACAAAAAGGTTTCAGTGTGTAGCAATTAGGGATGCAGCAAAAAAAATCTATTTTTTAAAGAATCAAGATTCTTAGTCCTGGCGATTCAGAATTGATTCTAAAAGCCCCAAAATCGATTTTAAAACTTTTTTTAAATTTTATATTGTATTTTTACCGCTCCTGTGCATTCGGCCGCTGTAGAATTTTGGCCGTGTAGGGCCACCGTAGTTAGTTAGCCAGGCAGCTCCCAATAGAGCCTGCTAGCAAGGAGGGAGACACTACTTGCTCCTTCATCTTTAGAAATCATTTTAGATCCTACTATGTTCTGGGGAAGACAGAGCTTAACAAGACATTGGTAACTGTTTCAGGACATTTTCAACACCCCCACTTCCACGTTAGCATACGGCGCTAGCATGCTAACGTTAGCATGCGGCGGCTAACGCACGGCTATTCGTATTTCCAGGATAGAAATGCCCATTAATGCACTAAATCACCAAACTGTTTTTGACAAACTAAAGTGATATCCTTCAGATTCAAAAAAGTCTTCTGCTTCCATTTTAAATGACAGACAAGAGGACAGTAATGATGGGTTTATAGCTTCAGTGTTATTGTAAGATAGCAAAGGAGGTCTTAATTGTGTCATAAAAGTGCGTCCAGAAAATTACTACAGAAATCACTGTACTTCGGCATGTAGCAGGAAAAATGTAAAAAACTATTTCTTTAAGCTACTGACTTGAAAAAAGCATACTAAGTATGTTTATGTGTGTTGTTTACTATATGAAATTCTTGTTATATCGATTTTTTCAGATTTGATTACATTTCTCCTTTAAAGTGCTTTATAAATAAAATGGTGTGGTCTGTGTAACAAAAGACACAGGTCCCACCCCCCCTCCAGCTGTCAGGAGCGGCCTATAAAACAGGGGGCGGCCCTGAGGAGGCTGCTCACACACGCACGGACTGGCAGCTGGACACACGCACGGACTGGCAGCTGGACTGAGCGTGTGAACGCGGAGAACTCGGAGCTGGACGCGCGTGTCGTGCTCGTGGGAAGAGTCGCTGTTAGAAGCAGAAGAACCCGCGTGGGAGTGGGATGCTGGCTCCTCGCGCACACCTCTCCTGGCTGCTGTGCGCACTGAGCTGCGCGTGCGGAGCAGCCAGCTCGCGCCTCAAGTCTCACGCGCTTCTGCCCATCCAGTCTGAGCGCGAGCCCGTGCCCGCCGCGGGCCTGTCAGGTAACACGAGACACTCATCATGCTCTGAACTTATTTCACTCTAAAATTCTTCATGGGGGAAGAAGGAGATATTTTGCTGACACAGAAGCTCATTTTGCATGTTGGCTGTGGTCAAGCAAACGTCACAAAAGTCATATTTTAATATTGCACATCTGTCATGAAAATCTGCCACCAAAAGGAAGACTGTGTTTTGACCTGAGAGAGCAAAAATATCCAAACTACTGGACACAGTTTTATTATAACCCACAGAAAGTTATTACATATACATCAGTAATTTACTTTTAGGCTCAACCCCATTCAAAATGGCCGCCACAGCCAGCTGACATTAAAACATGAAAAAAGTTTATCTGCTAATTTTACAGATATTGATATAAAATCTGGTGTGGTCAAAGCTGACTGATTCCAAACACATTTTATGAGAAGTAACAAACTATGCAAGTTCATTACTTTTTTTTTTTTTGGCCAATAATTATTTGCATTAACTTTGTCTGTCTGTTAGCAAAAACATTTCATAAACTATTGAATGGATTTGAATGGAACTATCAGAAGAAACTTTAATTGGATGCACTACTACAACTGATTGACTTTTGGAGTCAGTCACCTTCAAGATGGCTGCCACAGCCGACTGACATTAAAAACACAAACACCTCTATAATTGAGACAACTCTGTGTGCATTTAGCTAAAAAAGTGGTGTAGTAGTAGCTGAGAGTCATTAAGACCACACAGTCCAAGTGCTATTCACTGTTAAAGAAGTATGTCTAAAGCTTCACCATTACCATAGGGGCGGCTGTGGCACAGTGGTAATGGCAGTCGACCCCCGATCGGAAGGTTGGAGATTCGAATCCCACATCCGCCCACCATGTGTTGTTGTGTCCCTGGGCAAGACACTTAACCCCGAGTTGCTCCCGGTAGGTCTGGATGGCGCCTTGCAATAAGGCAGGCTACCACTACTGGTGTATGAATGTCTGAATGAATGGGTGGATGGTTGGTATTGTAAAGCGCTTTGGGGCTCCTCACAGGGGGCTGGAAAGCGCTATATAAATAAGCTCCATTTACCATTACCTGTAGAAGTCAATTATTTCTGTCTGTTAGCAAAATATCTCATGAATTACAGGACAGATTTAAAGAGGAACTAAACCCAAAATTAACTTTTTTTTAGCTGATAAACTCCCTAGAATGTGTTTGAAATATTATCTAGCACTATGGCTGTGTTTAGTTTCATATAATTGTGCGTATCTGTGTAAATCGGCTAATTGGCAATATTTTGGCCTAAAAACGTGTTTACGGTAGTCCTTTGGGTTGAACAGAGGTTATTGCACCTTAATTTTCATATTGGTCAGGACTGTTCACTCTGATGTGTCTTGTACACTCTGATGTCACACAGGTGGTTCAAGCAGAGCCAATCCCCTGCAGAGATGAGAAGTGCATACCTTATATGGAAGTGCTGCATTTCACTCCTGACAAGCGGTTTTATTTTTCTTTTCATTTTCATTTTTTTAGGCCTTTGGTTTTGGATGGAATGGGTGGAATAGATAAATACATCTACATGTTTATTCTTTGTTGTTGCTTGGTGTATGTTGTTGGCTAGAGGTTTAATTTGTTTTAGGTTGTTGCAGGTGGAGGCGTGAACAAAAGCACAACTCTACCTCCACCCCTCCTTGTCTCTCGACACGCCCATTTTCAGGGAGATTTTGGAAGGAGGAGTTACCGATCCACAGGGTGTGGAGTTGCTCTTTAAACAAACCTCTCAGAAAGTAATCACTAGAGTACGTCTACAATTGGTAATAGGTGGGTCTGCAGTGTAAGTGGTCTCCAGCTACAAATACCGTATTCTCCGGTGTATAATACGCACTTTTATTGCTCATTTGAATGTCCTGCGTATTATACACCGAAGCGTATTATCTATGGATTTTTTTCCCATATTTTTAGACCTATTTTTAGCTCTGATTCGCCGTTTTTCATTTTGGCCAAAAATGGTGCAGTACCAGTTTTGGCCGCTATGTGCGCTAATGCGCCCTGTAGTCTGTTTACCTGCAGACTGTAAAAATGGTGCAGTACCAGTTTCGGCCGCTATGGGCGCTAATGCGCCCTGTAGTCTGTTTACCTGCAGACTGTAGCTGGAGGCGTATCCTGTTATTTGTTTGTGTATTCTATAAAACCCATCACCCCCGCCAAATCACTGAGAGAGAGAGCAGGAGAAATCAACAACTACACATTCGAGAACAAAGAGAGAAAATGCAGCCAAAAAGAAATTCGTACTGTATACTGCAGAATTTAAGCTGCAGGTAGTTTTATTTTAATTAAATTCAGCTGTACATTACAAATTAAGTCATCTAGAGACTTCTTTTAATTTTGTTAGTTCAAATGTCATCAAATGAATAACCTTGTGTTACTTGTATAAGCATTATTGAATCCAATGTTTGATAGTCATCAAGACTGTTCAATTCAAACTGTTTAAATTCATGCTGAATAGCAAATGTTATTCCAAAATGTTATTCATGAAGGATTTCTCTTCTCAAACCTGCAGTGAAGATTCAGTGACACTGTTTATCTCATTTTAGTTTGAGCTCAGGACAATCTCCTCAGAAGAGACTTTTGTTTTTGTCCTAATTAATAATCAGATGAATAATATCTGTTTTTGCTATTATCATTAACATAGGTCCCATATGTGATGCTTTAATGACGTTGTTTTAACCAAACCAACAGGTTAACAGTGTTGTGTGTAGTGTTAAGATCAGTTTTTATCATAAAATGCTGACATCTGAAACTAACAACTTTATCTTTCTGACAATTTGTAATGTTTGATTCAAATTAAAAGTAATAAAAGTATTACTGTCCCTTCAGGAATAACTCCCAAAAAGTTCATTACTGAGAGCGATCAGAGAAGTGTTTCTGAGGTCACGGTTGTATCACTACAGTTTCAATGGGTTTGGCGCCATCTAGTGGCCATAAAAAAGACTGTCACGGCAGCGCGTATTATACACCGAAGCGTATTATCTACGTTTTTTTCTGATTTATTTCCAAAAATTGGCCAAAGCGTATTATACACCGGAGCGTATTATACACCGGAGAATACGGTACTTGGGTGTACACATGAATGATAACCTCAGCTGGAGCAACAACACCACCAGCCTGATCAAGAAAGGTCATCAGAGACTCTACTTCCTCAGACGGCTGAGACGTGCTGGTCTGAGCAGCCCAGTCCTCACCTCCTTCTACAGGTGTGCAGTGGAGAGTGTCCTGTGCTCCAGCATCAACGTGTGGCATGGAGGCTGCACAGTTGAAGAGAGGAAAGCTCTGCAGAGAGTGGTGAAGGCTGCACAGAAGTCTGTTGGAGTCAGTCTCCCCACCATCACAGACATTTACACCTCCAGATGCAGAAAAAGAGCGACCTGCATCATGAAAGACCTCACTCATCCAGCACACTCACACTTTGTCCCACTCCCCTCAGGATGGAGGTTGAGGAGCATCAAGTGTAGAACCACTAGACTTTTTTTTTTTTGTAATTTTTTATTTTCATAGATTCCCAAGAAAGTATACATTACAGAACTTTTAAGTATTTAACAGAAAAACGTCCAATATAAAAAGTCACTATATCACAAAATGAACGTCATCATTTAAAATATACTGTATTGGACAATTATAGCATTGTCTTATGAGAGTCAAGACAAAATTTCAACTTCACTTCCCTGAGAAATTTTATAATGTAATTAGTAATTAGTGTGAAAAAAAAGAACAAATTTAAAAAATAAAAAAGCAACCCACACATAGCGATAAATAAAAAAATAAAAATAAAAAAATAAACAGAAACGACCAACCAAAACATATAAAATAAAAGCACAATAATGTTGAGTGGTTAAACTAAGGAGGGTGGATTATCTGGGTGATTTTATCAAGGTTGTTTTCAAAATATGAAATCAATTCTTTTAAGTTTTACATAGTCCACCCAATTCTGCCACCTCTGACAGAATTGTTCAGTCTTGTAGTTGAGAAAGGCTGTTATTTTTTCCATTTTATATATATTAAATGTTATGTCGATCCAGTCATCTAAGGTAGGTTTGTCTTGTGATAACCATTTTCTTGTAATGTTTTTCTTACTTGCTGTTAATAAAATAGTCATCAAATATTTTGTTTTTTTTGAAGACTCTTGAGGAATTATGCCAAAATACATAAGCTTGATTTCCAAAGGAATGTTTCGCTTGAAAATTTTTTGTAAGGCATTATGTAACTCTTTCCAGTAATCTTTTATAATTGGGCAGTCCCAAAAGACATGAAAATGGTTTGCATCTTGATTTCCACATTTTCTCCAGCATATAGGAGGATTTCCATCATAGTGGCTTTTCTGAGCAGGTGTGATAAAAAATCTTACTAAATTTTTCCATCCATATTCTTGCCATTGTAAGGATTTATTATATGTCCATTGGTTTCTCCACATTAGTGTCCATTCCTCCTCTGTTATTGTTAAATTGCCCTCGCTTTCCCATCTAGCTTTAATGTGTAGTGTTGAATTGTTTTTTAGATCTGTTAAGTTTTTATATATAAGTGAAATAATTTTCCCTGTGATTTTTGATTTGTAGGCATTAATAAAGATTTCCATTAGGTTTATATTCTTATCAGTAATTGGCTCAATTTTTTGATTAACAAAGTTTCTTATTTGTAAATATCGATAAAAGTCCTGCTTGTCCAGAGAATATTTCCTCTTAAGAGTTTCGAAATCATCTAAGATTTTGTTGTTCATTATTGTACATAAAGCAGTAATTCCTTTGGAGGTCCAGTTCTTAAACCTAGCATCCAGTTTGTTTGGAGTGAAATCTGAATCATATGCAATCCATTTTATGGCCGCTAGGTCGTGTTCTAGTGCATTTTTTTTGACAATATTTTTCCACACATTAAGAGTTGTTTTAATCCAGCGGTTATCTATATTATTTATGTAACATTGTATTTTTTCATCAGCCAAAATTGCCTGTATAGGAATTGGTGTCTCTTTCATTTCAATAGTTTTCCATTTAGCATCATATTTTGGGTCGCACCAATATATCAATGTTCTTACTTGTGCTGCTAAATAATAATCTCTTATTGAAGGTAACCCCCAACCTCCCATTTTCTTTTCAAGTTGTAAGACCTTATATCTAATTCTAGGTCTTTTACCCTGCCAAATATATCTTGATAATAACTTGTCCCATTCGTTGAAAACTTTTTGATTTATTTCAATTGGTAAAGTTTGAAATAAATATAATAATCTGGGCAGTATATTCATCTTAATTGAGTTAATTCTTGAACTAAAACTTAAGAAAGGAGTTAGATTCCATCTTACGATATCCTCTTTAATTTTCTTTATCATGGGAACATAATTATATTCAAATAATTTTTCGAGGTCCTTTGGCATAGTGATTCCTAGATACTTAAGACGATCATTGTGCCAAGCTAGGGGATACTTATTTTGAATTTCCTGCGGTGGAGTATAATTATAGGACAGCAACTGAGTTTTGTTAATATTAATTTTGTATCCTGATAACTGACCAAATTGATTGAATACTTGCATCAATGCTGGAAGGGAGTGGGTTGGCTGTTCTAAATAAATTAATATATCGTCTGCATAACAAGCCAATTTATGTTCTATCCCTTTTATCATTATTCCTTTAATATCCTTATTTTGTCTTATTAATTGGGCTAGTGGTTCTAGATATAATGCAAATAGTAACGGTGACCACGCACAACCTTGTCTTGACCCTCTTTCTAAAAAAATTCTATCTGATAGCTGTCCATTAACTTTAATTTTCGCTGTGGGTTTGTTGTATAATGCCTGTATTGTTTTTATTATCGTATTATGTAATCCAAATTTATGTAGAACCCTAAAAAGAAAATTCCAGTCAACTGAATCAAATGCTTTTTCTGCATCTATACTGATAATAATAGCTTCCAGTTTATTCTTTTGTATGTGATCCATAATATGTAATGTCCTCCTTACATTATCCTGTGTTTGACGTTGGCGTATAAAGCCAGTTTGATCATTATTTATTAGGGAAGGGAGAAATTCTTCCAATCGTCTGGCCATTATAGATGTAAAAAGTCGATAATCAATATTTAAAACAGATATCGGTCGGTATGAACCGCAATCCAATTTGTCTTTGCCTTCTTTGTGTATTACTGATATTATTGCCTCTTTCCAGCTTGGTGGTGTTTGCGCTTCTTTCAAAGTCCAATTTAATGAAGGAAGGAGGATTGGAATCAGCTCCTTCTGAAATTCCTTATAAAATTCTGCTGTATATCCATCTGACCCTGGTGATTTACATGGTTTTAATCTACTTATTGCGTTTTTCAGTTCTTTTTCTGTAATATCAGATATCATTTTTGTATTCTGTGCTTCGCTCATATGGGGTAGTTCTAGTGTGTTCAAATATTCATCAATTTCTTCTGTAGTTCCTCCAGAGATTTTTGAATATAGGGTTTTGTAAAATATTTCAAATGCTTCCTTGATGTCATTTAATTTGGTCTTTAATAATTTTGATTTGGGGTTTCTGATTTTATGGATTGTATTTTCTGCTATTTTCTTTTTTAATTTCCATGCTAATATCCTCATAGATTTTGATCCACCTTCATAGTGTCTTTGTTTAAGAAACATGAGGTTTTTCATAGTCTCCTGTGCTGTCATATCATTTATTTCATTTCTAATTTTTTTTAATTCTTCTAATGTATCTGGTGTACAATTTTGTTTATGCTTTTGTTCTAAATTTACCAATTTTTTATGCAATTCCTCTGATTTTTTATTTCTTAATTTTTTTAAATGTGATGCCATGGCTATAATTTTTCCCCTCAAAACCACTTTAAGAGTGTCCCATAGTATCGGTGGAGATACTTCTCCATTATCATTGAAATCTAAAAAAGAACCAATTTCTTTCCGTGTTTCCTGTTTGAACCACTGGTTATTAAGCAAACCTGAATTGAATTTCCATATGTTCTTTCTGTTTTGTAAACCAAGGTCTACTGTTAAATATACCGGTGAGTGATCACTCACATCAATTGTTCCGATCTCACATCGGTCCATCTTGTCCCTATCTTTTGTAAATGTTAAAAAATAATCAATTCTTGTATATACTGAATGAGTGGCTGAATAGTATGTGTAATCCTTTTTATTAGGGTAAAAATCTCTCCATATGTCTATCAGACCAACTTCCTTAAAAAGTGTATTTATTTTTTTATGCTGTTGTTCTTTCTGGTATGTTTTCTTCCCAGATGAGTCCATTGGTTGCAAATGTATGTTCAGGTCTCCTCCTCCAAGCAGAATGCCCCGTGTTTCTTTTACCATTATATTAGTTATTCTCTTGAAAAAATCAATATCGCTCCCCGGAGGAGCATATATGTTAAATAATGTAATAGGGTTTCCTCCTACATTCCCTCTCACAAGCACAAACCTGCCTTCCTTGTCCACCAGTTCGTATGATTTTTCAAAATGTATCTTGTTTGAGATAAGAGTAGCTACTCCCCTTCTACGTCCTAATTTGTATGAGGAGAAAAACAATTGGTTGAAGCCCATTCTTCTTAGTTTTTCATGTTCACTTTTGTTCAGATGGGTTTCTTGTAAATACACTACGTGAGCCTGCTCCTTCTTCATTTTGGTTAAAATCTTACTGCGTTTTATTGGATTGAGCAACCCATTTACATTATATGAAATAACCTTTAATTTATCACCAGCCATATTTCAGTCTGTATGTTTTAATGATTTTGTGCTTTAGTTTAACCCACATCCTTCCTGAATATTCACATAAAAAACCCATAAACAAATCCACATTAAAGCTGCAAGGAGCTTGAACAGAAACTATAAACTGTTCTTGAGCAAAATTAAGAAACAAAAACAAAAACACGTTGACTTCCAACTGTGGGGTCTCCAGTGTGACCCTTAGTCCTCCCCACTGAAAGGGGGGGTTTGAAGGTGAGCCTCTCTCTTCTGGTGGTGGGAGAGGGCCTTCATTTGCCATTAGGCCTATGTCCATTTAATGACAACGTAAAAAGACCACCCGACAATTTTCATTATTTCTATTGCCTCAGTTCTTATTTCTCTTCAATGAACTCTTATTCACATGTTCTTCAAAAAGTCTCAAACAAAAGGGAAATCACTCACCGCTGATCTCTTTTACTTATCTGTTTCTAAATGTCCAGTTATTTCTGGTCCTGCCGTCTGAACTCTCGGAGTTTCTCCTTGTAGCCTCGGGTCCGATCTTCACCCCTCCTGCTCCTCTTCCTCTCGGTGTGCCACATCAGTTCTTGGATCTGTTCCATTAAAGCCTCCGGGCGTTTGATGACAGTCACAGGGAATCCTCTCTTGTCCAGGTCGCTTGTTGCCTCCTCTGCTGAGCCATACAGCACGGTTCCTTCAGGATAAAACACTCTCATCCTGGCTGGGAACGGGGTCTGGAAACGGATCTTCTTCTCCTTCAGCACTGATTTCACCTCTGCATATTTCCTCCTCTGCTTCATAACGTCAGGTGCATAATCATGGTCCAAGTTAATCTTGTTTCCCAGATATTCAAATCCTCGTTTCTGCCAGGCTAGTTTTAAAAGTTCTTCTTTCATCCTGTAGCTGGACATTTTAATAATAATTGATCTCGGTGTCGCAGCTGGTGGCGGCTTTGACACGCCGGCGCGGTGCGCGCGCTCCACCCGCAGCTCTGCTGAAACCGGCACTTCCAGTTTTTCTTTTAACAAAGTTTCTACAAAATTCACCATTGATGGAGCCTCGTCTTCTGCTCCTTCTTTAACGCCATATATTCTAACATTTCCTCTTCTGGATTGTCCTTCCAAATCCACCAATCTGGCGTTCATTTCCTTGTGCAGTTTAAACATTTCTGCTGTCATTTCTTCATTTGTTTGTAGTCGAGTTTCAGCGTCCATGATCCTCCCTTCCGCCTCCTCTACTCGCTTGTTTGTCTTTTTAATTTCTTCTCGAATTCCCTTTAGCTGCATATCATTATCTTTTCTGAATTCTCTCAGTTCTTTCAGAATGAGCTCCAGACTCACGCCGCCGGCTTGTTGCTCATCAGCTGTTAGCGCGTCCTCGTCCTCCATGTCGCTGACAGCTGGTGCAGGTGCGGTCTGGTCCACTTCGTCTCCTTCGTGCAGCTTTGATAGCGCAGACTTCTTAAGAACTTTTACTTTTGGTGGCATCTTCGAGCCCTGTTCTTAATTGTCCAAGGATAATTATTTCAAATTCGAGTCGTTTTGGGCTATATTTAACTCAAGCGTCGGGAGCGCGTTTCACTACGCTGTCATCCTCTCGCTCACCAGCCCGGAAGTCGGAGAGAAATATCATCTGTGTTCATCTGTGACCATCTGCTCATACAAACTCATGTTCGTGCTGCTGTTTATTCCCACTATATTAGGCTTAGTGTATTACTAGTTGATGTTTTCTTAGTTAATTCTAGATGTTATTACTGTTTTTCTCTTTCATTTGTTGTTGGATGTAACTGGGACCCCGTGTACATAATCTCGTTTTCATCTCATGTACCACATGCGGTGCAAATGACAATAAAGACTCTCTGACTCTGACTCTGACTCTGACAATTGATAACCTTTCAGGGACACTCCAATTCAAGATGGCTGTCACAGCTAATCCATACATAGTTCCCAGACATGTGACTAGAATTCCGGAATTCTGGAATTTCCGCCATTTTAGTAGTCAGAAAATGTTGAAGAAGAGCTATTTTGTAAGTTCCAACCTTTCAATTTCATATTTTTAACTATGCATTTCTTTTATTACTTATATCAAATATTGTTTTATAATTGCTTGTTTGAATTTGGTGCCTTCATAAGATGTGTTTAATGAAATTTCTTTGAACTTTTTCATTTTGCTTTCCTCTGATAGCCATGTGAATTGATATTTCCCAGCTATGAACCTTATCAAATAATATATATTATTTTTTAAACACTGGGACTGTTGAGTTTTAATTATTTTGAATAAAGCAGTTTATCAAGTATCATCCTTTTTTTTTTATACTTACACATTAAAAATGTTTCAATGACATTTTCAAAACCAACACGTTGGCATTTTCCTCCTGTTCAAGGTTGTCAAATCCAGCTGTGCGGTGGCACTTACTGTTCAACGGTGTGAATGACAATTTTTTAATTAAAGATCTCCAGGTATACTGTAATTATAAATTATTAGTAAACAGTCTACATTCAATACAATAAGACGAATGGACAATTTGTCTTTCATTTTTAATTTAAATTACTTGAACACACTATTAAAATACTGTTGATTCTCAAAGCTTTTTACATTTAATTGAAAATTACTTAGCTGATTTCGTAATGTAATATTTTCTGTTCTGCAATTCAAACTGAACCTGACTTTCAGAAACGGGTGTATATTCAGTACAGTGATTTGCACCCTCTTTGCTGCTGCTGCTGAACCGTGCACACTGGACTTCCTCCACTTCAGGTTGGACGAAGTTCCTCATTGGTGTAGCCAAAACCTCAGGTTCAGAGACTGTACCGAGTTCTAGGACAGCCTGCGCACACTGGAGATGTTCCTTTGAGCGAACTCTTTCTTTCACTCGTCTGTACCTATAATTAAGATAAACATAAATGTTTATATATGTATATATATATATATATATATATATATATATATATATATATATATGTATATATATATATGTATATATATATGTATATATATATATATATATATATATATATATATATATATATATATATATATATATCAGAGTCAGAGTCAGAGAGTCTTTATTGTCATTTGCACCGCATGTGGTACATGAGATGAAAACGAGATTATGTACACGAGGTCCCAGTTACATCCAACAACAAATGAAAGAGAAAAACAGTAATAACATCTAGAACTAACTAAGAAAAGCATCAACTAGTAATACACTAAGCCTAATATAGTGGGAATAAACAGCAGCACGAACATGAGTCTGCATGAGCAGATGGTCACAGATGAACACAGATGAATACAGCAACAAGAAAACAGATCAGCATCAGTATGATGTGATATTTTGCAGTGTTTATTTTTTTATTTTATTTTTATTTATTCATGAGTCTAACAGCCTCAGGGTAGAAGCTGTTCCTCAGTCTAGTGGTTCTACACTTGATGCTCCTCAACCTCCGTCCTGAGGGGAGTGGGGCAAAGAGTGAGTGTGCTGGATGAGTGAGGTCTTTCATGATGCAGGTGGCTCTTTTCCTGCATCTGGAGGTGTAAATGTCTGTGATTGTGGGGAGACTGACTCCAACAGACTTCTGTGCAGCCTTCACCACTCTCTGCAGAGCTTTCCTCTCTTCAACTGTGCAGCCTCCATGCCACACGTTGATGCTGGAGCACAGGATGCTCTCCACTGCACACCTGTAGAAGGAGGTGAGGACTGGGCTGCTCAGACCAGCTCGTCTCAGCCGTCTGAGGAAGTAGAGTCTCTGATGACCTTTCTTGATCAGGCTGGTGGTGTTGTTGCTCCAGCTGAGGTTATCATTCATGTGTACACCCAAGTATTTGTAGCTGGAGACCACTTCCACTGCAGACCCACCTATTATCAGTGGGGCATGGGTGTGTTTGTTCCTTCTGAAGTCCACAATCATCTCCTTTGTCTTCTTCACATTCATGTGAAGATTGTTCTCTTTGCACCAGCTCTCCAGGTGTTCCACCTCCTGTCTGTAGCTGGACTCATCATTGTTTGTGATGCATCCCACCACCGCTGTATCATCTGCAAACTTAACAATATGACAGCCTGGAAGTGTGGCTGTACAATCATATGTGAGCAGAGTGAACAGAAGGGGGCTCAGCACACATCCCTGAGGAGAGCCAGTGCTGAGGGTTATGGTGGAGGAGGAGAAGTTGTGGATCTTCACGGACTGTGGTCTGTCTGTTAAGAAGTCTAGTACCCAGTTACAAATAGAGGGGCTTAGTCCAAGTGTAGATAGTTTGTCTATCAGAGTTTGGGGGATCATGGTGTTGAAGGCAGATGTGAAGTCCACAAAGAGCAGACGCACGTATGAGTCCTTCTGATCCAGGTGGGTGAGAGCAGTGTGGACCACGGAAGAAATGGCGTCCTCTGTTGATCGGTTCTCACGGTATGCGTATTGATGAGGGTCCTCATTGATGTTGACGGTTGCCTTGATGTGGGACATGACCAGTTTCTCAAAACATTTAGCGACTATCGGGGTGAGGGCCACCGGTCTATAGTCATTCAGACCAGTCACTGTGGAGCTCTTTGGGACTGGGATGATGGTCGNTATATATATATATGTATATATATATATATATATATATATATCAGAGTCAGAGTCAGAGAGTCTTTATTGTCATTTGCACCGCATGTGGTACATGAGATGAAAACGAGATTATGTACACGAGGTCCCAGTTACATCCAACAACAAATGAAAGAGAAAAACAGTAATAACATCTAGAACTAACTAAGAAAAGCATCAACTAGTAATACACTAAGCTTAATATAGTGGGAATAAACAGCAGCACGAACATGAGTTTGTATGAGCAGATGGTCACAGATGAACACAGATGAATACAGCAACAAGAAAACAGATCAGCATCAGTATGATGTGATATTTTGCAGTGTTTATTTTTTATTTTATTTTTATTTATTCATGAGTCTAACAGCCTCAGGGTAGAAGCTGTTCCTCAGTCTAGTGGTTCTACACTTGATGCTCCTCAACCTCCGTCCTGAGGGGAGTGGGGCAAAGAGTGAGTGTGCTGGATGAGTGAGGTCTTTCATGATGCAGGTGGCTCTTTTCCTGCATCTGGAGGTGTAAATGTCTGTGATTGTGGGGAGACTGACTCCAACAGACTTCTGTGCAGCCTTCACCACTCTCTGCAGAGCTTTCCTCTCTTCAACTGTGCAGCCTCCATGCCACACGTTGATGCTGGAGCACAGGATGCTCTCCACTGCACACCTGTAGAAGGAGGTGAGAACTGGGCTGCTCAGACCAGCTCGTCTCAGCCGTCTGAGGAAGTAGAGTCTCTGATGACCTTTCTTGATCAGGCTGGTGGTGTTGTTGCTCCAGCTGAGGTTATCATTCATGTGTACACCCAAGTATTTGTAGCTGGAGACCACTTCCACTGCAGACCCACCTATTATCAGTGGGGCATGGGTGTGTTTGTTCCTTCTGAAGTCCACAATCATCTCCTTTGTCTTCTTCACATTCATGTGAAGATTATTCTCTTTGCACCAGCTCTCCAGGTGTTCCACCTCCTGTCTGTAGCTGGACTCATCATTGTTTGTGATGCATCCCACCACCGCTGTATCATCTGCAAACTTAACAATATGACAGCCTGGAAGTGTGGCTGTACAATCATATGTGAGCAGAGTGAACAGAAGGGGGCTCAGCACACATCCCTGAGGAGAGCCAGTGCTGAGGGTTATGGTGGAGGAGGAGAAGTTGTGGATCTTCACGGACTGTGGTCTGTCTGTTAAGAAGTCTAGTACCCAGTTACAAATAGAGGGGCTTAGTCCAAGTGTAGATAGTTTGTCTATCAGAGTTTGGGGGATCATGGTGTTGAAGGCAGATGTGAAGTCCACAAAGAGCAGACGCACGTATGAGTCCTTCTGATCCAGGTGGGTGAGAGCAGTGTGGACCACGGAAGAAATGGCGTCCTCTGTTGATCGGTTCTCACGGTATGCGTATTGATGAGGGTCCTCATTGATGTTGACGGTTGCCTTGATGTGGGACATGACCAGTTTCTCAAAACATTTAGCGACTATCGGGGTGAGGGCCACCGGTCTATAGTCATTCAGACCAGTCACTGTGGAGCTCTTTGGGACTGGGATGATGGTCGCGGTCTATATATATATATATATATATATATATATATATATATATATATATATATATATATATTAGGCATGTAACGGTTGTAATGGGTGTACCGAACCGTTTCGGTACACCACGTTCGGTTCGGTCCACCTGCGTACCGTTTCGGTTATTTTTTCACTCATTAAACGTTCTTAACAGGGGAATATATGCACCGCGGAACAAAATTTCCTGGGCGCGTTTCAGCACGGAGCTATTATCGCGTGGCACGCGCAGCATTTAGCCGTTAGCATCTCGTGCGGTCTCCTGTTTGTGAACGTTATAAAGTTGTTAAAATGTTAAAAGACGAGCGCACACGCAGCTTGTGTGGACGTTGCTTCATGAAGACTCTGCAGCAGCTGCGTGACGCAGCTCTCTGCAGCAGCAACACGTCTAAAACGTGAACGCGCTGGAAACTGTCATCCGAACGTGAACAGCAGCTGCATTAAAACTATTTCATCCGAACGTGAACAGCAGCTGTATTAAAACTCCTTCATCAGGTAATCAGAGCGGTCCAGAGCAATAACACAAGCTGTATGAGTTTTTAAATTTCGAATCCACGTCTGAACGTTGTTATATGCGCAGGCTTTAAAGTTGCTGAGCTTTGTCTGAGCGTCGCTATGAGACATTCATCATGTTAACACTTCAAAAAGTTCAGCTCTTTATGAAAAAACTAACTGATGTTGTCAACAACAAGCCCTGGACCAGATTAAAGCCCTGCCATGATGATGAAGAGTGAGAGATTCAATTGTTCAAGAGGTATTTTTCTTTATTATTATTATCTAAATAATCTTTTTTTTTTAAATCATAATCTCATTAACTTGTGTTTTTTTTTAAATCTCTTTTGTTTTTTATTTCCAGTCTGTGACAGAGGTAAATCCACCTGCAGCTAAGAAGTGTGTGATGACTGAACTTTTCATTCAACCTTTATTTATACAGGCTAGCCTCGTTGAGTCACGGGGACTCATTTACAAGAGGGACCTGTCTCACTCACACCAAACAACCATCCACTCTCACACTTACACCTAGGGTCAATTTAGAGTCACCAATCAGCCTAACAAGCATGTTTTTTGGTCTGTGGGAGGAAACCTGCAGCTGAACTGAACTCTGAACTGTTCCAACACCTGCACCAAGAAGAAGTTGTGAGTACAGTAATGAGGACAAATACAGCCACACTGCTGCTACTGAACAAAAACTTGATTAGTTAGATTGTAAACAGTCTGTTGCTGCTTATTGTTCTGGTTCTGACTGTTATTGCATTTTTATTTTACTTTTATTTATTACTACAATACAATACAAACATATTTTTGGCATGTTTTCAAAATAAACATATTGTAAGTATTCATTTTGTTAAAAAAAAAAAATTTGTACTGAAAATAAACCGAAAATAAACCGAACCGAGCTCTCCTTGTAGTTGAACCGAACCGAAATGTGATTTTAGCGTACCGTTACACCCCTATATATATATATATATATATATATATATATATTAGGGTTGTACATCTCTGTGTGACAGACGATTCGATTCACATCTAGATACAAGGGTTACGATTCGATTCAAAAACGATTTATTGTAAAAACGGAACGATTCGATTCGATTCGATGCAGTGTAAAAGCGATTCGGTTCGATTCGGTGCAGTGTAAAAGCGATTCGGTTCGATTCGATTAAACTTCAAATAATTCTACGTTTTAACATTTGTTGATGTACCGGTAGACAAATATTTCATTATGAAAGAAAAAGGACCACTTCTATAAATGTGACATTCTTAGAGCATTTTTAAATTTGTAAAAGTCCACATATATCATATCTAAAAGGGTGCTGTAAAGCACTGGTAAAAATAAAGTAAAAAGCCAAACAAAATACTGTAATCACATGTTAAATGTGTTTATTTTTAAACATGGACGTAAAAAGACCAGCTAAAAGAAAATTTCCTACAGAAAATACAGAAAAAATATAAAAGGCACAAATGGTTACAGCAGCATGTAATAAAATAAAAATCACTAGGAAAAAAAAACAGGAATAAGCTAAGCACAAAACTCCTGTGTGTGCAATAACCTGTTGTGCAAATAACCTGTCACACAACCTGTAGTTTGGTAGTTATGTGCAATATAGATCATGTGCATTTTAGCTTATATTTCATTACTACCTTGAAATAGTTATTCACACAAATTCATCCTGCTTCACCGTTAAAATTCTACCATGTTGTTTACTATTTTTCTCTTCAGAAACTTTGTAAATATTATAATTACTGTTTCACTTTTTGGTAGTTTATTTTGTACCCTCATTGCATGCTTTAGTATTTCCTGTTTGCTTGTTGTTTGTTTTTTAGCAAGTCAAAATCGTTTTTTCTCATCCTGAGCATTTCATTGTACTAAGTTAACCCTGTGTTAACCTGCATATGACAAATAAACACTTGAACTTGAACTTAATAATACAAAACATAATGCAAGAACAGTACGCCTAACAACAGCAGCACGAACATGAGTTTGTGTGAGCAGGTGGGCACGGATTAATATAAAAACATGCTCTCTGTACCTCACGCTCTCTGTACCTCTTGACTTCTTCACTGGCCTGGTCCCTCACAGATCTAGCTGCCATCCTCACTTCAAAGTCTTCTCCCAACAGCTCGTCCAGCGCTGACATTTTCTTCTTTTTACAAGGTGGTTCATCATCTGAAATAGAAAACAAGCACCATATATTACTGGCTATGTTTTGCCATGAAGTTTTTTTTTTTTACTGACTTTACCATTTTATGTAAAAATCTTCATCTGATGTTCAGAATTTATTTATGTAGGGACTCGTGTACATGTGTAAAAGATATATCATTATCATCATGATGATTATTTAACTCTTTCTGTGCATGCATGCAGATTCTCTCATTATTGTGAATGTGTTTTATGCTGATACAATGACTGCAGCACAAGTTTAAGACAAAGTCAGCTCATTCTTGATCACAAGTTATAAAACACAAACCTGTATGCTCATCTTGGGTCTGGGGTGCATCATTGCAGACATCAAGATGTCCATTTGCAGGTTCAGTCTGCACTGGACCTCTCTGAACTGAATCCCCCGTTACCTAGAAATAAAACATGACATTACATTTAGTGTACACTGTACAGTATGGTTAAATGCAGTGTAAACAATCAAAAAACAGTAGGCAGAATAAATCTAGTGACAGCAACAAAACACAGCAGACTGTAAGATGTATTTTGACAGTGTGCTGAGGGATTTACCTTGTGATGCAGGGATGTTGCTTTAGCTGTGAATGTCCTCTCTGCATCATGGCTACTGTTGTAGCTTTATGCTTCTTATTAATCTTGTATGGCTGTGGGTCATAGTCATGCAGCTTATATTATAGGTGAAGGCTGAGACAACGCAGTTCGGGTCCAACAACGTGTTTATTCTTCTGTGTAACAACAAGACTGTTCACCCATTCTGTGGGCTCATTGACAGGAGTTATCACTGCTACTAGGGCAGGGACTTAAAACAGTGTGGAAGAGATCTTCAAGGCCTGTGTAGCTCGTGAACTATCACTGAGTTGCCCGTAAAATTTAGTTACCCGTCGCTTTGTGTGTGGCAGCTGCATGATCCTGCTCGTTGTTGTGAGGCTTGAAAAGTTGTTGGTCGAGGTTTGTTGTGCTACCAGTGTACTTCAGAGGTGCGCTGCATAGCTTACAAATAGCGTGGCTTTTGTCGAGTTTTCCGTCCTTCTAGTAAAACCCGAAAACGTTCCACACTTTAGATTTTTGTCTGGCTGATGTGTTGAAAATCTTTCGCGGTGACTCGCTAGCGCGCGCGGCTACTATTTACATCCATGCTCGCTCGTGCTCTTGGTGAGCTATGGCGCATGCGTGAGAATAGCTTCGCTCTCGCGTTGTTTTAGAAACGCATTGTAAACCCAGCAAGTCTCGCGATAACCGGTCCGTGTCTTTTTAACCGGTTCATCTCTGGATTTGTGGCTGGTTGCTGTCGGTTTACGTGGCTGCTACCGATGCAACCACATCGCTAGCTTGTCAAACCGGATATCCGGTCGAATCGGTTAATCTATAACAAGCCTAATATATATATATATATATATATATATATATATATATATATATATATATATATATATATATTATATATATTATATATATATATATATATATATAAGTTTGCGTCTAGGTAATAAGACAACTTTTCTGCTGAAAAGAAATCACATTACTACAGCAGACATTTTTACAAGTTAAAAATTACATATTTATAAATATTCAAATATCAAAGTAACGATACGTTTTTAATTAATATTACAATTATTAAAAGTGACATTAATTTGTATACCTGTTCATCTTAGACTCCGATCTTTGATGTTCCTTAGCTGCCTTTGTGGGAGTGAGCACCAGTCAACTTCAGTAGGAGCCCAGTCTGGGTTTGACCTGTCGTACATGTGTGCAGCCGTCCTGAACAACATAAAAAAATTAACAGAAGCAATTATTCAAATGTTGGAAGTTATACCCAAAACATTACTTTTTAATGTAATATTTTCTGAACAGACACATTCCCAATGCTTTATTCACACATGAAAACAAAAGGGAACCAAAATCAAAACAATGACAATGTCGCAGTGTTCAAATATTATCTATTTGAAATATAATGTGTATGTATACATACACAGTGTACGTATATACAGTACATACAGCATTATATACTGTGTACTCTCAGCTCTGCATGTACATACTGTGAACTCTCAGTTACTGCCACATCAAATTTTAGCTCAAAAACTGTCAGTGATATAAACATTTTTGTTTCCAATATATTCAGGTAGCAATAGGAGCCATGTTAAATTGAGTTATCCTAAAGCTTATCAGTTGTAAATGTCTGTCTAGTGATTAGTTTCAGAAAGTTTCATATAAATCTGTCCCTGCTGAAACCCATCTGTTCTGGCGTTTCATACTGTGTGAGTTGACTTTGTGTACATGTATATATTTTATCCTGTGTTTTCATTTTAATGCTGTTCTTATACATTTTATTATAATTTCACTGCTGTAAATGTCATAGTTTTACCATTAGTGTGTGTTACTGTTTCTGTAATTTTATTGTGATGCACCAGTTGAAACAGTTTGTCGTGTGGGTCTATGAGTTATTTTGCTAACAGACAAACAGACCGACTACAAACGTTAACGTGTGTGTCAGCCTGATGTCACATAGGTAAATAAAGGTTCAAAATACATTATTAACGAGCAGCTTCCTAACAACAGAGAGTCGAGGCTAAACACGAGCGAGGCACTTTGTTGTCTGTGTTACGGTGTGGATGTTAGCATAGCGTTGCTAAGCTAGCGAAAGTAACAGAAGAGCTAGATCATGAAAAAAACTGTTCAAACACACACAGTTTCGCTAAGTTAATCATATACAATTTTGGCTTACCTGAAGTGATCGGAGCATATTTTTGATGTTGACAATGGCAAATCCTTGCGGTTAATCTGACACGGCCAGACTCGCCGACGTTCAGTGGTGAGCGCTTCTGTATCGGGTCCTTCATGCTTCCTTATTTTCGGAATTACGTAAAACTTACGCTTGGCAATTGCTGGCAATTGCTCGATTGGTACATCCAGTCCCAACACGAAATAAATATTGCAATTATTTACAAATAAACAACCGCAAAAAATACACTGCTCGTAACCTACGCTGCTACTAGTGGTCAGGAGTGGAAGTATCTGGGAGTGATAATGGATCCTTCCATGAAACTCAACAGTCATGTAAACATGTTCGTCAAATCCTGTTTTTTCCAGCTGAGGCGTCTGTCTAAGCTGAAGCCCATATTATCCAAAAAGCACCTGGAGACAGTGATTCACGCATTCATTACATCTAGGCTTGATTACTGCAATTCACTTCTGTTTGGCGTCAGTCAAGCCACCATTGCACGATTACAACTGGTTCAGAACGCAGCTGCCCGATTTTTAACCAGCACACGCAAAAGAGAGCACATTACACCAGTCTTGGCCTCCCTTCACTGGCTACCGGTTCATCTTCGAATCCAATTCAAAATTCTCATGTATGTCTACAAATCGCTGAACAGTCTCGCCCCCGCCTATCTCTCGGATCTGATACACCCATATGTCCCTCCACGTGCTTTGAGGTCAGAGGATCAGGTACTCTTAATAGTTCCAGAAACTCGCCTTAAGCGCAGGGGTGACAGGGCGTTCTCTGTAGCAGGCCCAAGACTCTGGAACGAGTTACCGCTGCTCATCAAACAGGCCCCCTCCCTCTCGGTTTTCAAATCCCGGTTAAAAACTCACTACTACTCCATCGCTTTCAATGCCAGCTGATTTGTATTGGATCGTTTGATTTATGATCTGCAATGTTTTTATGTTTTTCGTGTTGTACTTCATTGTCTGTGTTGCCTGTTGCGTGTTTGTTTGTCCAGCACTTTGGTGTGGACTTGTTCCTGTTTAAAGTGCTTTATAAATAAAATGGTATGGTATGGTATGGTAAGTATCACCAACTAAAATGGCGGACAACCCGGAAATGCCCATTATGTGACGTCACATGGGAACTATGTATAACAACAACGCTACAATAGTTATAACTCAGTCAGTTTAGATAATGTTAAAATCTGATATTGTAGTAGCTGAGAGTCATTCACAACACATGCATTCAGTACGAGATTTGGCAAAATTGCTGCAAGTGTCATTTCTCATTTTAATGCTCTGGCATTCCTTAAATTTGATCAAGAGTTTCTCCTCTCTGGAAAGCAGTTTTAATGGTTATATTTAGAGACCTTCATTAAGCTGCACAAAAGGTGAAGTCATGGCCTTGTTAGCCGAACAAGGGTGTCAGAAGCTGAGATAACATTTTCTCATGTTCCACTTTGATGCACATTTGATCTTTGTGAGTTTCCTTTAAAAGCGTTCTGCTTGATTTTGTTTTCCTGCATTTGTTGGCAAAGCTGCGTGACTCAGCAGATGCCTTTTGATTCACGCAGAGCTCGTCGTGGTTTTTATGAGGTAGAACCACTGGAAGAGTTCAAACCAGTAAGAGCTGTGTGTTCAGCACCGCCTCCGAGCGGATAATTCCACGGTGGAAACTGTAATCAATCCACTTTCCATTACAGCCAGTGGCTCCTGCCACATGATTTATTTCAGCAGAGACAGACAAGTGGCAGGCAACACCAGCAGCTCACAGTCTGGCCCTTTTTAAAAACACATTAACGCAGTTTGTTGTGCAGTATTTTAAGGTGGGCGACCGTGTTTTTATGTTGTGTGTTTGTGTCTTTTACCAGAATAATTCATGAACCATTGGATGGATTTTTTTTTTTTAAACTTGCGGAAATGACTGACATGCATCTACTGACAGCAGTGGTGATTTTAGCTTGTTTTATGGGGTGCTCAAGCACCCCTAATGCTACGTTCACACCAAACGCGTTATGAGCTGCAGGAGCAGCCGGTTTACATGCAAAGTCAATGGGGGACGCGCCTCTTGTTGCGTCACGTCCGTTTTGAGCGGCGCGGAAGGGGCGGCAGAGCGTTTTCCGTGCATGCGGTGCCCGCGGCAGCCGCCGCCGTTCGAATTGAAATAGCTGAACTTTCGCCGCTCAACGCGTGTTGACAACCAATCAGGGAGAGTCAGCTATGTCACGTGGTAACGAGGGGACGGATGTTGCGCAAGTGTGACGTATTGTTTGTGAGATACAGAAACAACCCGCAAATTCGTGTTCAAGTATGGAGGAGTTCAAGAAAGGAGAAAGAAAAAGGACCTTGCCTGGCAGAGTGTCAGTGAGGAAGTCGGGATATCGGGTAAGTTTTGAATTGTAAACTCCTCCCACACCCCGCCGCCACCGCCGCTGCTGCTTCTCGTTCCGGTCTGAACACCAGTGCGTCCATTTTAAATAAATATGGAATAAATGATGACAGTCCAGAAAAATCTATGATTTTTTTGCACGAGTCTGATCCTAAACACCACCTGTCAATCAATCCAGGACATTTGTCAACAACTGACCAATCGGTGACCTGAATTTGTCCCAAAGGTAAACGCCCCTTACCTGCAAGCTCCACCCCCTTTCTATCCAACATTGTCAGGGTTTTGCATTACAAACATACTTTAATAGTTCAGTTAAAGATTCATGCTCAAAGTTGGTTGTGTTTTGTTTTGTGTGTACCGGTACATATACAGGTATTCCCCGTCTTACGAGCGAGTTCCGTTCCTCCAACTATCTCGTAAGATGAAAATCTCATAAATCGGGGACTACCTGTATATATGTATATATACTGCACGTGCCGCCACTGATACACTACATGTGCGGTAATGCGTATCCTAACAAGAAAGTTCATTCTCAATAGTCCAGGTATCAAATCCGCTCATTCTCAATCAGTTCATCTGGACAGTTTCTTTTTTGTAGAAACGTTTCACCCTCACTCCAGAGGGCTTCGTATCCTAACACTTTAAAACATTTTAAAAGAGCATAATATATATAAAAAAAATTAATTTCTTACTTTGAGCAGCTTCTGTCGTCTGTTTGCCTCCGCTCCGCTGCGTTAGCTCCGCTACGTTACGTCCGAGCTTCGCAGCTTCCTGCAGCACCACGCTGTTTTAAACTGTTTACAGGAAGGACTGTTAGAATGTTAACTTCATACATTTGGAGCCAGAGAAAGATTTTAATAACTTACCAAAAGCCGTTTGCGCGCACCGCCTTTAGCTGTACCTGTTAGCATTAGCCCCGCCGAATCCGCGGCTAGTCCGCAGCTACGGGCAGTCCAGTTTAGCTGCACCTCCAAAAAGGCTTTGTTATTCCAAGTTAGCTCGGTGTCCCCCGATATCTTCGGCTTCCAGCCCGACATCGAGCCGAGCTCCAGGAACCTCTGATCGCACAAAGCCGGCTTTCGGATGGAGCTACGAGGCTGGAGCTTCGAGGCTAATGTTAGCTCATTACTAATCCGGCTGTCTGCAGCTTCACGCGACGCAGTGGGAGCGATCGGCGGAGCGATTGCAGCTGTTGCTCCAGGCCTGAGATATCCACAGAGTTCAGCGAGTGTTTCCAGCTAATTTATCCGTATGAGGCATCCTCTTATGGGAGAAACAGTCATCCAAAGCCGGCTGCCGAGTGCCGATATTGGCTGACCTCACTTGACCGACCTAAAATGGCTGACATGGATGCATTCCGGAAACACCGGAAGTCGCGCGAATATGCTTCAAATTGTAAAAAAAACATAATAAAAATAATTATACTTGTTTACAAAGCCATTTAAAACAACCACAGCTGCAACAAAGTGCTGTACACATGAAATTAAGAACATTTAAACAAAAAAAAACAAAAAAAGTTTTTTTTATTTTTTATTTCATCCATCCATCCATCCATCCATTTTCTTCCGCTTATCCGGGGTCGGGTCGCGGGGGTAGCAGCCTAAGTAGGGAGGCCCAGACTTCCCTCTCCCCAGCCACTTGGAGCAGCTCCTCTGGGGGAATCCCAAGGCGTTCCCAGGCCAGCCGAGAAACATAGTCCCTCCAGCGTGTCCTGGGTCTTCCTCTGGGCCTCCTCCCGGTGGGACATGCCCGGAACACCTCACCAGGGAGGCGTCCAGGAGGCATCCTAACCAGATGCCCGAGCCACCTCAACTGGCTCCTCTCGATGTGGAGAAGCAGCGGCTCTACTCCGAGTCCCTCCCGGATGACTGAGCTTCTCACCCTATCTCTAAGGGAGAGTCCAGACACCCTGCGGAGAAAACTCATTTCAGCCGCTTGTATCCGAGATCTCGTTCTTTCGGTCATAACCCAAAGCTCATGACCATAGATGAGGGTGGGAACGTAGATCGATCGGTAAATTGAGAGCTTTGCCTTTTGACTCAGCTCTCTCTTCACCACGACAGACCGGTACAGCGCCCGCTTCACTGCGGATGCTGCACCTATCCGCCTATCGATCTCACGCTCCAGTTTTCCCTCATTCGTGAACAAGACCCCGAGATACTTAAACTCCTCCACTTGGGGCAGGACCTCCTCCCCGACCCGGAGAGGGCATGCTACCCTTTTCCGGCTCAAGACCATGGCCTCGGATTTGGAGGAACTGATCCTCATCCCGGCCGTATCACACTCGGCTGCAAACCGCTCCAGCGAAAGCTGTAGATCACGACCTGATGAAGCCAATAGGACCATATCATCTGCAAAAAACAGAAAAGCAATTCTAAGGCCACCAAATTGGATCCTCTCAACACCTTGGCTGCGCCTAGAAATTCTGTCCATAAAAGTTATGAACAGAAACATTTCGTATTTTTATTAAATATGATAACCTCGTAAATCCGGGACCTTGTAGGTCGGCCCCTCGTAAATCGGGGATTTACCTATGTTGTAACTTCTGGATGTATACGTTTAGTAGGGCTGTAACGGTATGCTAAAATCACATTTCGGTTCGGTTCAATTACAAGGAGGGCTCGGTTCAGTTTATTTTCAGTACAAAAAAAAAAAGGACAAAATAAAGACTTACAAAATGTTTATTTTGAAAATATGCCAAAAATACATTTGTATTGTATTGTAGTAATAAATAAAAGTGACCCATTTGGATGATATTTTAAATAAACAGCACTCTACAATAAATAAACTATATTAACAATAATAAAAATCTTAATAAATACAATAACAGTCAGAACCAGAACAATAAGCAGCAACAGACTGTTTACAATCTAACTAATCAAGTTTTTGTCCAGTAGCAGCAGTGTGGCTGTATTTGTCCTCATTACTGTACTCACAACTTATTCTTGGTGGGACAGGTCCTGGTAAAGTTCAGAGTTCAGTTCAGTCATCACACACTTCTTAGCTGCAGCAGGTGATCTCTGGTGGATGTCTGTCCCTGAAGTGGAAGATAGATGCTACCTCTGTCCAAGATGAAATAAAACACAGAGGTAAAATAATAAGTTAATAAGATTATGATTTTAAATAATAATAAATAAATTGTAAATAATAATTATAATAAAAGAACAATACCTCTTGAACGGTTGAATCTCCCACTCATCATCAGGGCATCAGCTCCAGGACTTGTTGACATCAGTTTTAGTTTTTTCATAAAGAGCTGAACTTTTTAGCTGAAGTGTTGACATGATGAATGTCTCATAGCGAGGATCAGTAACTTTAAAGCCTGCACACAAACAACATTCAGACTTAGATTCAGAGATTTAAAACCTCATACAGTTTGCGTTATTGCTCTGGACCGATCTGAATTACCTGATGAAGTAATTTTTATGCAGCTGCTGTTGTTAGCGCTGTTTGTTTGTAACAAGCTGAGAGCTTTTCTTCGTTCACGTTCGGATGAAGTAGTTTTAATGCAACTCAGCAGCTGTTTTAGTGCAGTGTGTAACAAGCTGCTGTTTCTTCGTTCACGTTCGGATGAAGTAGTTTCCAGCGCGTTCATGTTAGACGTGTCGCTGCAGATCCAGTCTTGTAAAACACGTACACACAGCTTTGAATGTGCGCTCGTCAAAAAAGCCATTACGTTCCCAAACAGAAGACAGCACACGACATGCTAACGGCTAAATGCTGCGGGTGGTTCGCGTGCTACGCGATAATAGCTCCGTGCTGAAACGCGCCCAGGAAATTTAGTTCCGCGGTGCATATATTCCCTCGTTAATAACGTTCAATGAGTGAAAAAATAACCGAAACGGTACACAGGTGGACCGAACCGAACGTGCTATACCGAAACGGTTCGGTCCACCCACTTGTACCGTTACATGCCAAACGTTTAGTCTTTGTTTACTATGATCCTTGAAAAGTCTTATATGTGACTGAGCTCCTCGTTTATGGCCATAACACCCTGAATACGCCCAATCTCTTCTGAGGCTTCTGAAGCCAAGCAGGGTCAGGCTTGGTTAGTATTTGGATGGGAGACCGCCTGGTAATACCAGAAGATGTACCGTAGCTTTTGCATTTTGCATTCAGGTTGCTGTGTTCATGCATGCTCATCTGCTCACGATGGCTGTGTCTCAATTCAGGGGCTGCATCCTCATGAGGACCCAGCCTAGCTGGGCCGAGTAGGCCACGCACTCACAAGACCGGGTGGGCTGAGCGAAACTGCTGAAATGGGACGGTCTAGCCTTCAGGTTTGCCATCATTGAAGTGGGTGGGGCGTTCTCTTGAAGTGGGTGGGGCGTTCTCTTGAAGTGGGTGGGAAGTTCTTGTGTGCCGCTTGGGCTCCATCTTGTCTTTTATTGTTGTGGAGCTGACTCCGTACGGTTCTCATACCGGCGCTGATTTTGAACTGAAAGAAATTGAAACGGTTGCTGTTACTGCGGTGGCGGTGGACGTTAAAGAAGGCGGTGAGGCACGGCCAGGCTGTGAATGGTTTGAAGGATGTCAGAGGGAAATAATCTATCAGGAAGTGATTGTACAGAAATGGCAGAGGGAGGTGATGGCGGTGAAAAAGATGGGATATGGCAGACTCAAAAGTCTAAACAGAAACGGAAAAAATCAAGACAACAGGAAGAATCGTCTGTTTCAGAAGCTGAAGAAACAGTTATGATGACAGAGTTTAAAATTATCTTGAAGTTTGTTAAAGAAGGTGTGTCCTTTGGCACGCTGAATCCAATCAAGCTGACTAAAGAAATCAACTCACTGGTTGGAAAAGTGAAACTTGTTAAAGTGATAAGAGATGGATCTTTACTGATAATCTGTGATGATGATAAACAAAAGGAAAAAGCACTAAATGTAAAGAGAATCCTCGGTGAAAATGTGAGAGGGAAAATTCTAGCCAACAAACAACATGTCTGCGGAGTCATTTCGGGTATTCCACCCAACGTGACAGTTGAGGAGATCAAAACTAATGTTTCAGGGGGAAAAGTGGTCGAAGCTAAACGACTGATAAGAAACAGAAATGGTGAAAAGAGTGATAGTTTTTCTATCATGTTAAAATTCGAGGAGAAAAGTCTGCCAGACAAAGTGTTTGTGGGCTTTATCAGTTATAATGTCCGACCATTTATTCCTCCTCCATTGCGGTGCTTTAAATGTCAGATGTTTGGACACATTGCAGCCGTATGCAAGGGGAAACAGAAATGTGGGAGATGTGCTGGAGACCATGAATATGGAAAATGTAAAGAAGGAACTCCATTAAAATGCTGCAATTGTGGGGGTGAACATAGCTCAGGATATAGGGGATGTGTTGCAAGTAAAAGAGCTGAGGAAATACAGAAAATCAAAGTCACTACAGGAGTCACTTATGCAGAAGCTATAAAGAAAGTCCCCCCACAACCAATGATGCATCCAAAGAAAATACCAGAAGAAAGTAAAATAAGACCTAATTGTACAGAAAACTGCAAGGTAAAAGACGACACGTTACTCATGACAAAGGAAGACTTTGTACTGTTCATGGTGGAGGTTGTAAATTGCACTGCTCAAACACAAAAGAAAACTGAAAAAATCCAAATAATTGTGAAGGCAGCTCAAAAATATCTAGACTGTAAAAATGTTAGCTGGGAATCAATTAAGGAAAAACTGACTGAGACACAATCCTCTCAAACTCCATCATGCAGTGGTGGTCTTTCTTCTTCATGTTAATTTTACTTCAGTGGAATGCAAGAAGTATACTTAGTAATGGTTTAGAGTTTAAAAAATACATTTCTGATTTGATAGATAAACCTCATCTAATTTGCATTCAAGAAACCTGGCTCAAGCCCCAATTGGATTTCATAATACCTGGATATACAACAATTAGGAATGATAGGAGGGACAAACAAGGTGGAGGAGTGGCGACTTTTGTACAAACTGGAGTAAGATATACAGTAGAATCAATTAACCAGAATCATGAAGCAATAGTAATTAAAATTTGGTTGGGAAAAGATCAGATTTCTGTGATAAATTTTTATAACGCTAACAGAAAGTTGTCCATTCCAGAGCTTAATGAAGTAAACGTACAAAATGACGGTAAGACTCTATGGTGTGGTGATTTCAATTCACATAATAATTTATGGGGAAGTCTGAATACAGACACAAATGGTTTGGTAATTGAAGAGTTTATTGAATTACATTCACTGGTTTGTATTAATGATGGTAGCCCCACTAGATATGATTGTAATAGAAATTTAGAAAGTGTTTTAGACCTAACATTAGTATCAAATGCAATAGCTGGAATAACATCTTGGGAGGTGCTGAGTGATTTTCCTATGGGTAGTGATCATTTCCCTATTAGGATATCAATTGGTTCAGAAGTAATTAAAGAAGAGGAGGAGCAGATACCAAGATGGAGACTAAATAGGGCTAATTGGGATTTATTTAGAAATTTAGTTGATATTCAATTTAATGAATTAGATGAGAATTTGTTTTGTAATATGGAAATGTGTCATACAAAGGTTGTATCTATCATTATTAATGCAGCTGAAACTTCAATTCCTAAAACTAGGGGTAGAGGAAATAGAAAATCTGTTCCTTGGTGGAATGAGCAATGTAGCCTTGCTATAAGAGAAAGAAATAAAGCCTTTAAATTGATCAGAAAGCACCATACTATGGAGACATTACTACAATATAAAAAAGCACAAGCTATAGTTAAGAAGACTGTTAGAGCAGCAAAAAAGGCATGCTGGAGACAGTATTGCAATTCTATTGGAAGAGAAACCAAGTTAGCGGAAGTATGGAGAATCATTAAGAAAATGAATGGGGTTAAGAAAACTTCTTCCTTACCTGTGCTAAAATTGAATGGGAAAATAGCGGACAGTAATAGAGAAAAGGCGGAATTGTTAGCAGAATCCTTCATTGCAGTACACAGTTCAAACAATTTATCTGTGGATATGAAAAGGAATAAAGAAAAGTTATTATCTGAAAACCCAGAAATTACTATTAAGAAAATAGTCTCAGATCAAGATTTAGATATGCCTTTCACCATATATGAGTTGGAAAAAGCTATTATTAACACTAGGCAAACAACACCTGGTAAGGATGGGGTATGCTATACCATGCTTAAACATTTAGGAAAATCATCTCTTATTGTTTTATTAAAACTGTTTAATTTGATTTGGATGACTGGAAATATTCCCGCGCAATGGAAACAGTCAATCATAATTCCCATACTAAAACCGGGGAAAAAGGCAGCTGATCCGACTAATTATAGACCTATTGCACTCACATCACAATTAGGTAAAATAATGGAAAGGTTAGTTACAGAAAGACTAACATATTTTATTGAAAGTAAAAATAAATGCTGTCCTTTTCAAAGTGGTTTTCGTAAAGGGAGAAGTACAATGGATGCAATACTGTGTTTGGAATCTGACATAAGAAAAGCTCAGACGAATAAAGAATTAGTGATAGCTGTGTTCTTTGATATGGAGAAGGCGTACGATATGTTATGGAAAGAGGGATTACTGATTAAATTAAGGAACCTCGGTATAGGAGGTAAGATGTATAATTGGGTTTTGGATTTTTTGTTTGGTAGAGAAATAGAAGTTAGGGTGGGGACAAATTTCTCTACCAAGTACACTGTTGAGAATGGTACCCCACAAGGCAGTGTGTGCAGTCCGATTCTTTTTAATATCATGATAAATGATATATTCGATGAGATGGATGGGAGAATAGGTAAATCCTTATATGCAGATGATGGGGCTTTGTGGGTGCGGGGACGTAATCTGGTATATTTACAGAAAAAGATGCAGGATGCTATCTCGAAAGTGGAAGTTTGGGCAAACAAATGGGGATGTAGGATGTCAACAACAAAAACGCAAGTCATTTGTTTTTATAGAAGACATAAGGACGTTACGTTACACCTTTATAAACAAAAGCTTGAACAAGTTAAAACGGTGAGGCTCTTAGGAGTCATCTTTGATGAAAGTTTAACGTGGAAACATCAAATAGAATTAGTTCAAAATAAATGTAAAAAAGTGAACAATTTGCTAAGATGTCTGTCTGGACAGGAATGGGGAGCATCAAGAAAAGCGCTGTTAGGAATATATCGGGCCCTCATGAGATCTTCTTTAGATTATGGGTGCATTGCATATATGGCAGCTGCTGTCATCTGAAGAAACTGGATAGTGAACAAACGAAAGGACTGAGAACTTGTTGTGGAGCTTTCAGAACAACATCTTTAGCAGCTTTACAAGTGGAAAATGGTGAGCTTCCGTTGAGATTACGCAGATTAAAGCTAATGTATTTGTATTGGGTGAACCTACAAGGACATAAACAAGATCATCCAACTAAGATGGTGCTGCAGGACTGTTGGGAACATAATAAATCAAATTATAATAGTTTTGGATGGGTTGGGGACATTAAAGCTGATAATCTTGGTTTAACTAAATTCCAATATAGTGCAACAGTTCCACAATCTGAAATTCCACCATGGCTATTTATATATCCAGAAGTTGATCTCCAATTGGGGGAAATTCTTAAAAAGGGAAATACTCCAGAGTGGATGGTAGTGAATAAGCATCTTGAAAGATATAAAGATAGCATGATTATATATACGGATGGATCTAAAGACCCAAATAGTGGTAAAACCGGAGCAGCAATGAATATCCCACACCTTAGAGTCTTGCTTAAGAGGAGAACAGCTGATCATTTAGCTGTTTTTACAGTTGAATTATCAGCCATTATACTAGCACTGGAATGGTTGCTGGATTATGATATGGGGGGTGATGGTCAATTTATAATAGCGTCAGACAGCCAAGCGGCATTATTAAGTATAAAGTCTGGAAAAGCTTCCAGATTGGATTTGCTGTTTAGAATACA
>JBBPBX010021833.1:7551-41988 GCA_038048925.1 Garcialebias charrua
GATCAGAGGTCAATCTTAATATATATATATATGTTGTGCCATTTTATGGAAAGTTAAAAGATGATGTCAGTGGAGCTTTAAGTCTGTAAAATTTAGGTATGTGTAGCCTATATGTCTGTTTTTAAGGTTTGCACACCAGCTGATTGAGAACTAGCAGGAATAGATGTGTGTCTAAATGAAAAGGCCATGGTAGTCCTATAACAAAAGTGAATCCAGCCACAGGAGGAGAAAGATCAATGCAGGCCTATTGATTCAGGCCCTTGGGCTGTGGAGAGGGTCTGGATAGGAAAAATTCTCTGGTTAGGAGGCTAACTCTAATCCACTGGACCCTGATAAGAATGGCATTGCCTGGATTAGAGGCCTCTGTCATCACAGTCTTGATGTCACGCTCTCCTCCTCCCCCATTATAGCCTTCTTTTTTCATTATTGTTGTTAAAGCTGAACTGTTTCACCAAACTTGGGGCTCAAATTACTTTTGGGGAAAAGTTTGAATCATGATGTCGTTTTTTGACAAGATTCTAATTAACTTCTCAAATTGTACCTCCTGCTGACGCTTTTCTGTTTTTACATGTGCAAATGCATTTGTGTAATTATGTACGGTATGTGTACTAAAACATAATACACAATACAGCCACAGATCTGCTGCCAACAGTGACTCTGCAAATCACTAAATCCAAAACCAAGGATTATGAAACACAATTCATCCAGAGTGACTATTAGGGTAGATTTATTTCCTGAAACCATTTGCCTTCTCTGAGCATCCAAGTCAAACCAGTTAAAAGCTATCAGGCATAGTATTATTATTACTTTGTATTATTAATATTATTATTTTGGGCCACGTGTGTGTGTTTTGACCCTTCTTCCTATTTCATATCTTCTTTTTCTGTCCAATTCCAGGACAAGGATGAAAAGGCTACATTTAAAGACAGGACAATCCAATAAAAGCATGACATGTTCAAGGAGAACTACCATAATGGGATTTTAAAATGTCTTAATAGCATGGTGATGAACGAGTGAGAGGCCCAGGCCCAATTCATTAAGTGCTAAATGTATACATTTTCACCTTGAGGAACTCAGTAACCTTCCCTAGAAGAACATTTTCCATAAATGTACCCACTGTAAATGATAACTAGCAGCAGCTAGGTCTTTGTGGGACAACGAGGGACATGATCCCTTTGTGAAGGCATAAGCTTTTTGTTTTCTGAGAGGCTTCCCATCTACAAGTGCTTCCTTTGAAATGCACAAAGTGAGCTACAGTATGGTATATAATTTTACAGTATGGAAATGTCAAGCCACAGGGTGCACTGCTCCTCAGTTTGCATGGCCAGATTACAGAATCCACTGCATTAAAACTGCACAAGCTATCAAATCAGCCTGAAGACTAATTTTTTTTCCAAGTAGAAAAGAACAAAAAACATCCATGAGACAAACTAACATATAACTTAACCTTTCCTATATTTTGTATATTTGAAACAAACCAAAGAAGTATCCTGATGCATGTTCAGTAATGCAGGTAGAAAAATCTAAAAAAGTTAATTCTGGTCCTCTGGACATAAAAAAAAAATAAAAAAAATTAAAAAATGTAGAAATGTTTCGTCCTTCCTCCAAAAGACTTCTTCGGTCTGAGCTGCTGCTCAGTCTTATAAATAGCACCTTCTCATAGTGGATTAACCAGTTTGCAACCGAGAGCCAAAACTGGCTGCTCACATGATTAAGGAAGACCATCAGCCTAACGATGGATTGTTAGCACCAATGTTCCCTCTAAGCTGCGTGCATGCGCAATTGCGCACTGCTCACACATTCTCAGCGCACAATAAAATCTTTGCAGCACATCCAAAGTAAACTGAATGTAAAGCATGTCCTATAGGCTTTGAACGCACCACACAAGATCCAAGATATGATTGGGTCTGGTCAGCCCGCCGGTCGGCCTCAATTTAAAATGATTGATGGACAGCGATTACATCCAATCACATTGAATCTCACATTGTTTTGACCAATTACTAACAGGAAGGCGGGCCTTAGAAAAGCAAGCAAGTGTGTGTGCGGCTTCACTGGCAAATCAATGCAGAAGATGGAGTTTGTCACACCAGGACAAAATATAGTTTTACTGTAGAAACAAGTGGCGTGGTCAACATAGTGGTCATAACAGGGGGTGATTTCTCCTACTCAAGTGTCCGGCGCCTCCTCTGACTGACGATGAGTCCTCCCTTTGGAGCGAGTCATAGCGCAGGAGGTACGTGGGTCAAATTATTTCAGTAGGAAAGACTCAGCATGTCAGCGACTCAATTTAAATTAGTGTCAAAACTACAGATTTTAAATCTCGTTGTTAGGTCAAGTAAATTCAGAGTTATGATCAATAATCCACACCACATCTTTTATCTGAATAAAGTCAAATCTCTAGCGCGTTACAGCGAGAAGCTGCCCCCCCCACACACACACACACACACACACACCGCTGAACACATAAACAACCCCCCTCCTTTCTGAAGGAGGCTCCAAGTTATTTGTCAAGCACCAAATCTGCAGGAAAAATAAGAAAAAGATGCAGAAGTTGAATGGAGGTCAGTGCACAATAAAGTCAGTGAGAGTGTGGGTGATGAAGAGGAAGATTGTTAGAAGAGGAAGAGAGGACCGAGGCCAGGTCTGCAGAGGAGGGGGTCCAGAACCAAGCATCAGTTCTGAGCTCTGCAGAACAGAGGAGGATCTGGATGTTGACCCAGATGGTGGACCAATTGAGGAAAATACACTTTTTAAAAACTTACAGTAAAATAAATATTTTGTCAATAAAAAAATAATAATGTAGGGATTTTAAACAAAAATTGACCAAAATGAACAAACAAACAAATACATTAAAACATGACAACAACAAACGAAGACTCAGAGTTTAAAATATACAATGTTGAAGATGTGGTTGATGAAAATTTTTATCCTGCCATAAAAGACTGTGAATACTATAATGAAGAACAGTTTAATGACATCAATATAACAAATGGAGATCTCTCTATTATTCACATCAATAGTAGAAGTATAAATGCAAACATATCCAAAATAACAGATTATTTAAAACAGTTAAACAGAACTTTTACATTAATAGCACTGTCAGAGACATGGCTTAATGATGAAAACAAAAATAATGTTCACATCGAAGGATATGAATTATATCATTTAAACAGAAACAATAAAAAAGGTGGTGGAGTAGCTCTATTTGTCAAAAATGAAATAAAGTGTAGAATAATTAATGAAATGTCAATAATTGTTGACAATCTTATGGAAATAATAACAATAGAAATATTAAACGAAAATGCTAAAAACATATCCATAAGTTGTGTATATCGATCACCAGGATCAAATATAGAAATATTCACCGATAAAATCATACAACTATTGGAAAAGAGTTTAAATAAAAAAGTTTTCTTGTGTGGAGACTTTAATATTGACCTGGGAAATAAAACAGATTCAAATAACATCAGCACATTTCTAAATTCAATGTATAGTTTAAATCTTTATCCGTTAATATCAAAACCAACAAGAATTACAACTCATAGTGCTACGATAATTGACAACATTTTCACAAATATAACAAATGGGGATATGACAGGTGGTATCTTAACAACTGATTTAAGTGATCATTTACCAGTTTTCACTATCTACAGAAATGATCAAAACATTACAAAAGAAGTTACAATTAAGAAAAAAATAATAAACACATCAAAAAAAGCTATGGATCAATTAAAAGATGATTTACAGAAGCAAAACTGGAAGGACGTGTATATTGATGATGTTAACAGATCATATGATGAATTTATGAATATTTTAGAAGCTCTGTATGAAAAGAATTGTGTGCAAAGAAATCGTAGAAAAAGAAATATTGTCGACCAACCTTGGATGACTAAAGGGTTGAGAAATGCTTGTAATTTTTTTTTACTTGTATTCATGTTTCTTAAAAACGAGAACACAACAAGCTGAAGAAAAATATAAAAATAAATTGGTAATGATCAGTGGTGAGCAACCAACCGCTTGGAAACGCTAAAGCGCTAATCCGCTAATAGCAGACCTAAACAATATATTAGCGCATTAGCGGTCCGACTAACTTTCATAATTCATAAGTGGATTTGCGCTTTCTAAGATTAAAATTCAGTACTGCTAATAGCAATTTATTTACAAGACCTCATTTTCTTGAACAGCTGAGGGTTTGGCTGTCAATGTTTCACAACATGGATGATCTATCCAACAGCGCCCCTCGCATACACACAGAAATAATGAGAGCATATAGCCTTCCTGCCAGTTTCTTTCAGTCACGGTTCTGATCCCACAATGCTTTGTGTCTGCTTACATACCAGGAAGACAATGGTTACAACTCCTATCCCAGCAAAAACACTGTTAACGTTTGTAATCCAGAGACTAAAATTTTGTATGTATTGATTTATTTTACTTTAAAATAGGAGCTCCTTTTAAAAAAAAAAAAAGAAAGAAGAAGTTTAAACGCTGGAGCTCTATCCACCTCTTTTTCCAAAAGCTCATGGGGGCAGCCATGACAGTCCTGTCCCGCCCCCTCCCAGGTTGAGTCTACGCTGGTGCAATCGACCGTAGAACCGGGGACTCCGTAGACAGCCAATCAGCGGGGATCAGCTTCCTTGAAGCTGATTGGCTGTCTACGGAGTCCCCGGTTCTACGGTCGATTGCACCAGCGTAGACTGGCAGTCCTGCGGGCGTAATGCACTTAAATGTTAAACTGAGTAAAAGTGGGCTGCTGTGAAAAACATGCTGGGACAACAGTTAACACTAATTTGACTAAGGCTGCGCTTTTTTGCGCAAGGGAACTTGGCTTCCAAATCCCCCGGTCCCTTTCAGTGGGCTATATAATGTCGATTCACATGCTAATGACCCTGCTAATGACCCATTAATTCTACACCTACACCCCCCCACCCCCTACCCCTCAGTCCAAAATCCTTGGACCCAGTGCAAGCCTTGTATAACACATAAGCATTTATCGCTGCCAGGTCAAGCATGTTGTAGAACACGGCAATGGGCCGCACCGTATATAAATGTGCAATCTGGTCCATTATACCGGTATGTCAGTTGACCTCAGGTCATGTGACCTGTGTTGGTCCGTCAGTTTACCTCAGGTCATGTGACCTGAGTTGGTCCGTCAGTTGACTTCATGTCGTGTGACCTGTGTTGTTTTGTCAGTTGACCTCAGGTCATGTGACCAGTGTTGGTCCGTCACTTGACCTCAGGTCATGTGACCTGTGTCGGTCCGTCAGTTGACCTCAGGTCATATGACCTATGTCGGTCCATCAGTTGACCTCAGGTCATGTGACCAGTGTTGGTCCGTCACTTGACCTCAGGTCATGTGACCTGTGTCGGTCCGTCAGTTGACCTCAGGTCATGTGACCTATGTCGGTCCATCAGTTGACCTCAGGTCATGTGACCAGTGTCGGTCCGTCAGTTGACTTCATGTCGTGTGACCTGTGTCATTTTGTCAGTTGACCTCAGGTCATGTGACCTGTGTTGGTCCGTCACTTGACTTCAGGTCATGTGACCTGTGTCGGTCCGTCAGTTGACCTCATGTCATGTGACCTGTCTGTCAGTTGACTTAATGTCGTGTGACCTATGTTGGTCTGTCACTTGACCTCAGGTCATGTGACCTGTGTTGGTCCGTTAGTTGACCTCATGTCATGTGACCTGTGTCGGTCCGTCAGTTGACCTTAGGTCATGTGACCTGTGTCGATCCATCAGTTGATCTCAGGTCATGTGACCTGTGTCGGTCCGTCAGTTGACCTCATGTCGTGTGACGAGTGTCGGTCCGTCAGTTGACTTCATGTCATGTGACCTGTGTCATTTTGTCAGTTGACCTCAGGTCATGTGACCAATGTTGGTCCGTCACTTGACTTCAGGTCATGTGACCTGTGTCGGTCCATCAGTTGACCTCATGTCATGTGACCTGTCTGTCAGTTGACTTCATGTCGTGTGACCTGTGTTGGTCCGTCACTTGACCTCAGGTCATGTGACCGGTGTTGGTCCGTTAGTTGACCTCACGACATGTGACCTGTGTTGGTCCGTCAGTTGACCTCATGCCATGTGACCTATGTCGGTACGTCAATTGACCTCATGTTGTGTGACCTATGTCGTTTTGTCAGTTGACCTCAGGTCATGTGATCTGTGTTGGTCTGTCAGTTGACTTCATGTCATGTGACCTGTGTCGGTCCGTCAGTAGACCTCAGGTCATGTGACCTGTGTCGTTGTGTCAGTTGACCTTAGGTCATGTGACCTGTGTTGGTACGTCAGTTGACCTCATGCTGTGTGACCAGTGTCGTTGTGTCAGTTGACCTCAGGTCATGTGACCTGTGTCGGTCTGTCAGTTGACTTCATCTCATGTGACCTGTGTCGTTTTGTCAGTTGACCTCAGGTCATGTGACCTGTGTTGGTCCGTCACTTTACCTCAGGTCATGTGACCTATGTCGGTCCATCAGTTGACCTCATGCCATGTGACCTATGTCGGTACGTCAATTGACATCAAGTTGTGTGACCTGTGTCGTTTTGTCAGTTGACCTCAGGTCATGTGACCTGTGTTGGTCCGTCAGTTGACTTCATGTCATGTGACCTGTGTCGTGTCAGTTGACCTCAGGTCATGTGACCTGTGTTGGTCCATCACATGACCTCAGGTCATGTGACCTGTGTCGGTCCGTCACTTGACTTCAGGTCATGTGACCTGTGTCGGTCCGTCAGTTGACCTCATGTCATGTGACCTGTCTGTCAGTTGACTTCATGTCGTGTGACCTGTGTTGGTCCGTCACTTGACCTCAGGTCATGTGACCTGTGTTGGTCCGTTAGTTGACCTCAGGTCATGTGACCTATGTCGGTCCGTCAGTTGACTTCATGTCATGTGACCTGTGTCGGTCCGTCAGGTGACGGACAACAATAGGTCAAGCATGTTGTAGAACACAGCAATGGGCCACCTGCATGTGTCAGAACGCACCGTATATACATGTGCCAAGGACAAGGAGAGAGACAGTACTTGTAAGCAAAATAATTTATTTGACAGAACATCAGGGTTATAGGATAATCAGCACAGCAGAATAAGACAATTGTATGCATAAACTTGTTCTGGAGCAGACAAAGCTTTCCGTTCAGTGGATGTCCCAAAATGTTCAACTGTGAGATAACTTCAGGGTCTGTTATGTGTGAATTGGTCAGGGCCTCTCTAAGGGGGGAAGTGCAACTTGGTGGAAACATTGGAATGCAGTCTGGTGTGGTGGGGGTGTCTGAGTTGTAAGCACGCATATTTATAACAAAAGGCAGTTAATGGCCTACTAATGGTTGAAGAGAAGGAGGGGGTTTGTCCTCAGGATCTTGAAAATTCAGTCATCCTAGTGTTAATTTCCTCTCGTTTTTTATTTTTTTTTGGGTTGTTTCTTGCTGGGTTAGAGGATGTTACAGCCTGTTATACGTTTGAGCAACGTGCTGTTGTAAACGTGAAGGATTACTATCTCCATCGAAGTAGCTGACAGGTAGCAGCTCCTTCCTCTGTCTGAGTCTGGCTCAGAACTGCTCTCGAAGACGTTGCGCTTGTCTTTGAAGATTTCAGAAAATATATAACTACTTTATCATCAACTTGTTAATTAATTAAAGAGCATGTTTGATGGAGATGTTCAATATTTATCATCTAAAACTAATTACTCTGACCCAATAATTATAACCCAGCTCACTTATATCAAATATTCTCTGTTCCCTTTAAACACTTATATTTGATAGTACAAACATGTTGTTTGCTTTTCTCTTGATACAGAAAAGACAGTCTTCTAGCCTTGACAAATGTTTGGACTAGATGTTCTTGTTTGATCAGAACCATGACTTGTTTGTTTTATCTGTAAGACGTCAGAGCTTGTCAAACTCCACCTGCTTCTTGTTTAAATAGCTTGTCATGTCCAGTACAATTTGGAATTGTGCAGGACAATGTATTTGAGACCAAACTAAGTTTCAAAAGACATTAAAAGCCCTTCCCCTTTGCAAAGTTGTTTGTCTGATTTAACACTGTTCTCTTGTTTATCTTTGTGTGGTTTTTATTAAGGTAACAGGGGTTTAAAATCCCCATCATAATGGTGCCGAAACCCATTCTCCCAATACCTGCTCCTGATGACCTCTGAACGGAGCGCAGCTGCAAGGCACGGTAAATATGACAGAAAGTCCAGTGATTGGGTTTGTCTCTGGCCAGCTTCCTCTGTCCATGGTGCGGTCAGGGTCGGGTTGGCGGAGATTTCCAGACATCCACACAGGTCAGCAAGAAATGTGAGTGTTGATATGTGTTTGTTGATATGTTGTTTTTAAGACAATTTGATTACAGTAACAGGAACTAGTCACCCTGAGCCGATGACTTGAAATTATGAATGAGGTGTCTGCTTTTCGATAACTAGGCGAATTTTGCGCACACGCTAGTTGGCAGAACCAAGATTTCTGTGATTTATAAGCGAGGGCAGCCAAAAATACGCCAAGACCAGAAATGTGAGGCTGGCTGCCAGACCTTTAAATTGGACGTTTAGTGTGTCCGGCCAGACAAGAAGAGAAATTAAGACAAGAACGTTTATATTTATATATGACGCGTCATTCTGTTTTTTGTTTAGTCCTTTTTACGTGTATGTTTGTGTTTCTGGAGCCCTGCACCTCTGGTTTTTTCTTCTCTTCCTCCCATTTTCCTCAGTGTGTGCATGTGTAGCTCGGCTCCTGTCTGTTATCTGTTTTCTGTGGGCCTTCACCCCCCCCACCCGAGCTGAGCCTGCAGCCTGTTTTCTGTGTCTTCTGTTCTCTGAGAGTGAATGTGCAGGTACAGTACCTTGTTTTTTGTGTCTGAGAAGTTGCTATTTTGGAGGTGTAACTGCATCTAAAAGGTTTTCCAGTTTGATATTATTTGCTCACATGTATTAAGAAATACTTTGCACAAAAGGTTGTCCGTCTAAAGGCAAAATAGAGAGAAAGATAGACCTTTAGTCAATAGAAAAAATATGGCAGAATGAGTCGAGAGGAGCGAAGCATCTGATAAGTTTTTATTTTATTTTTCAGCTCAACCTTGGGATGCAGCTGTGCCTGCGCCTCCCCCAGATAATTTGGCAAAGGCAAGCTTGGTTCATTGGGTTTGCTACTAAAGTTAATTAAATGTAGATGTCCAACCGTTCATTACTTTTGAAGGTTTACAAAAAATCGTTTAGTGGATCATGAGTTATTTTGCTAAGTGACAAAACAAACAGTTTCAGCTGTTTTATCCTTCATTATGAAATGTTAGTTTCAGAGCAGAAACTAACAACCTTCCTGCAACCTTCCTGCGTACAACTTAGTAAAAATAAACTAAAAAATTGAACAGCTAACCATGCTAAGTATGCGCCCTTTTCTCCCATTTTTAATTATATTATTTCCCCATATTTCCCCACTTATTGGAGCTAATTTTAGCGTGGTCTTGTCACTAGACGAAGAATAGAGTGAAATGAATAACAAGCCCAAATAAGCGACTTTACGTTCAAAGTAAGCCCAAGTAAACACAATAAGCGACTACAGAAAATAAAAGGCCCAGAGTAGCTTATAATGAGCGGACTTGGCAACTATGCTCACAGTCACCTGTGATTATCTGAGGGGAACAGAAAAGTAACATTCATGAAACAAAGACAGTTTTATCTTGGTCATCCAGAGAGGTTCAGTTCATGTTTTCAGATTCTGAGTAGAGTCTGTTACTGCGAGGTGAAGTTGAGAGGAAGTGGATGTTTTTATAGCAGTCGCATAGGATGTTGATAAAACACGAAATATATTTGGATTTAATGCGAAACAAATGGGAAGTAGAGAAAGTATTACCGGTATACTACATTGAATTACAATTATTGACTATTTAAACTTTTATAATAAGCTTATTAATTTAAATTAACAACCATAATCAGATCAAAATTAAGTTTAGGCATTTTAGGATAACAAGTCTTAGAAAAATTTAGCAGAAATTTATTTTTAGACTTGCCAGTAAATTCTGTCTTTTAAAGGTTTAACTAAATTGATAAAACTTTGACACTTATAAAGAATAAAAAAGTATTCTTGTCAAATGGAAACTTGACTAGATCGTAAGTTGAAACGCTCAGTTTAAATTCATCATTTTAAAACGATTTTTGCATACATTGAAAATGTTTTATCGATTTTAAAAAGCTATTTCACAGTTAAGTAGATTATAAGAGCTGTTTCCTTTTAAGAGTTATATAATGTGACTGAAATGATTAATAATAAAAATGCTTTATTAGAAGTATCTTTTCAGCAAGTAGGTTAAATACGCACAAGAATCCAGCCAACTCACCAGGAGTAAAAGACACATTTCACTGTTAAAACCTAATTTTGGTGTTGTTTCGCATAAATTATGACCATTAGAGGCAAAAAGAGGTCTGGTATATTTGAACGGGAATTAGAATAACATATCATTTGACCATACAATGCATAATCTTTGACAGCAGTAAGAAGGGTTGTTTTTATTCAAACAGATTGGGGCTGTGTATACAGTAATAATAATATGGAAGATTAAAACAGAGCCCATGCTTTAACTTTTGATAAGTAAACCACTGACAAGTGGTAAAATTTCTAGTTTCAGGTTAAATTGACAATTTTACTCATACGTAAATTAATGATTTTAGATCTGTTATGCAGATCAGATTAAAAGGATGCCTCTGTTGAAAATTCACTTTTATGTAAATGAACATTTTAAAATTCCATTGTGCAAACCAGACTTGCAGAGGTGGCTCTATTCAAGGTAATTGCTTATAGAAATAACATGATTACTTTGAACCTGGTTTGTTAAGGATTTTTACATTTTTCTATTTTCTCATTTTTTATTTATTTTAGAAGCAGCCTCGCGATGTTTGTGGAAGCAGGAAAACGTAAGTCTGAAGGACCTCACGACACTTTGCAGAACACATAGTTAGTACATATATTAAGATAGGGTCATGTCAAAGAACACATGCAACGTCTGAATTTTTGAATCACAAACTACTGTGGTTATTGATTGGATCGGATCAGATTCAATATTTAGGGCATGTCCGGAACTGGCTCACTGACTTCACCGAGAACACCAAGGCTGGACTCCCAGGCTACCCTGCTCAAAATAAACATTCGAGGGGTTTAAAAAACTATGGCACTGAACGAGGGCGCTGGACTTTTATCCAAGCAAAAGACTGTCCACAAAGACTGTCCACAAAGACTGTCCACAAAGTTAAGATGAGAGACTGTCAGCAAAGCAAAGGCAAAGATTTTGTCAAAAAGGTCATCAAAGGTCATCAAACACACATGACCAGAATATGCGGTCACTGGATGCTCTGACAAGAGTGGTCTGAGCACATTCTCCAACAAGAAAATGAGAACAGGTCCTGAAGTCACCCACGCCAACTGTCCAGCTGAAGGTCATGCCCCCGTGTGGATCTGTGAAGATCTGTCAATGATCCTGGTATCGTGTTTCAAAACTGCAGTCTGCTATGATTAATTTTATTTAATGAAACACATTCTCATGATATGGCTTGCTAGACAAGCAAGGCCACAGAATTTGTAGTTTATATTGTACTATGTGGGTCTGACGACTTATTTTTCCGTTTCCTGTAACTCCGTGATGGTACAGAGATGATGATCCCAGCTCATAACCCTGAAACAAGTTAATGTTTATATTTTCTTTTACAGATTAAAATTGTGTCTCCACAGACATTCAATGTTTTGTGGAGCTGAAGGAAGGATAGCAGATTATCCTTGACGGGAATGCATTTTGGTTGGTCTGGTTTTCCACAAAGGAATTGATTAAGAGATTTTTAGAACAATTTTTATAGCTTTATGCTTTAAATCTTAGATTATTTATACCATACCACTTTATTTATAGAGCACTTAGGCTGACGCGGGCCAACCAAGGTGCTGTACAATAGACACAAGCCAAGCAGACAGTGAAACACAAGGAAAAACAAAACAAAAACGAAAACAAATTATATAGAAAAAGCAACAGAAACTAGCTAATATAGTGAACAGTGTGTATTACAGAGAGGATCAAAACAACTCACATCATGTTAAAGTTTGGAAGAATAAAAGTGGGTTTTTAATCAAGACTTAAAGACTGAGTGAGGGAGCCTGCCTGACACTCAGTGGCGATATATAATAATGCAATAAGGGAATATTAGGAGGTGTTCCTAGAAATAACTAATAATAATAAAGAATATATCACTAATAACATTAATGAAGGCTCATAAAAGGAAACAGCTCATTCATTGATTAGATCAGTGTTTTTCAACCAGTGTGCCGCGGAACAGCAGTGTGCCGCGAGAGATCGTCTGGTGTGCCGTGAAAAATTAGTAAATTATGAAATTTTTATTAACTGGTGTAATTTCCTTACCGCGCGATAGGTGGCAGTATAGAGCATAGCGTCGCACATTAAAACAAGAGAAGTAGCGGTGCATGAACGTGACGTGAGCAGTGAGCAAAACAAACCAACAGCGAGGATCTTCTCAAACAAACAGCGATGGAAAACTTTTTCAAAAGAAAAAATACTAAATCCGGTCTGGTCCCTGGACAAAATACGGACCCAGATGAAGGCCCAAGTGGAAATCAGAAGAAGGCAGAAACTGTGAACGTGAGACTGTACAGTAAGGCTTACATCTCTTTTGGATTTACTTTTAGCTATTTTGACATTGCTCCCATTTTCCACAACATATCTGTGCAAAGTGAGCTTCTCCAGCCTAACTGCCATGAAAACTAAAAGCAGAGAGAGACTGAAAGCTGTTGAGGAAGAGCTTTGTGTGTGTTTTTCTTCAATTCGTGCCAGAATATCAGCTTTGTGTTCATCCAAACAGGCACAGGTTTCACACTAAGTGAGTAAAATGTAGAGAGAATGGTAGCACTGTTCAGGTGTATTTGAAGGCATGTTAAGTGCAGTTTCATCCTCTTTAATTTTAAGACCACATTGGTGTGGCACTGTTCAGGTATATTTGAAGGCATGTTAAGTGCAATTTCATGTTAAGTGCACTTTGAAATAAGAAATATAGAACATGATAAAAATACATTTTTGTGTTAATTTCATTCCTATTCAAGACACTTTGATAAGAATGACTATATATTTAATGTAAATGGTAAATGGAGCTTATTTATATAGCGCTTTCCAGCCCCCTGTGAGGAGCCCCAAAGCGCTTTACAATACCAGCCATCCACCCATTCATTCAGACATTCATACACCGGTAGTGGTAATGTAGGCGGATACAGTGTATCTATGTTTACAATTTTGGTTGGTGGTGTACCTCGGGATTTTTTCAATGAAAACACTGTGCCTTGGCTCAAAAAAGGTTGAAAAACACTGGATTAGATGATCAGTTATACAAAAAATAACTTTTTAGATTTTTATATTCAACAGCATAGCCATTTAAAGGATCATTTAAGAAGCACGTTGTACTGTAGGATAAATCAGATAAACCTACAAACCACATTGCTTTTATATATGTTGTTTAATAAACAGGTACTGTATATGTCATTTGATAAACAGGTATTTTTAACAGATCCAAAGAGAAAAAGATGGGGGACGCCCTGGAGTTTTGGATCTATTCAAAGGGTTGATTTGAAAGGTTGATTTTGAAATGTGGTGGTTCTATATTTTTAAAACACGACTGACTCTGACTATAGACTGGACTTATTTTGAGAACATGAACCAAATGTTTGTATAGTAAATTCTTTATTACTACAGCGCTGTATGTCTATATATATATGTTTATGGCTGTATGTCTGTCTATACGGCTGTATGTCTGTCTGTACGTATATGGCTGTCTATGTCTGCATGTATGTTTAGACTTTTTCTACAGACTATGAAAAAGGTAAAGTATTTTAGGTGAGTATAAAACGTCTCCGTCTCCTGCTACTCACTTTGATGATCATGCTAATTAAGAATAACTTACTAATTGAAAACTAACCTCAAATCAAAGTGAGTGATTACTCATTTTCACTGAAGAATGAAATCATTTGTTGTTGTGTTGTTTTTTGCATTAAATACAAATGTTTTAGATAATAAGAATGGAATTTTATTTTAAGTTTAAAGAAACGATTATTATTATAGCCAATTACAGAATTTAGTTTAAGTTACCACAGTTTGACCTTCCCCAGACCACAAATGGCTCATGGGATCAAAAGGCCTTAGTTTTATTTGATAATTTGCAAGTTTTTTGGTGTCCAGTTCTCCTCTAAAAAGACTACAGGTTTCCGGAACTCCTTCAGGGGGAGTTGCCAGTGATGCCAGTGAATCCCGCCTTGAAACGAGGTCCTGCTAGGGACGGCTGACAACGAGAAAGAACGGGACCCCAACAGGTGGTGGAAAGGACGCGTCATCTTCTCGAGAGAAAAAGCAGCAGCTGTTACATCTGAGTGACCGGTGCTCCCCTGAAAATGAGTGACCGGTGCTCCCCTGAAAATGAGTGACCGGTGCTCTACTGAAAAAGAAGTTTGGAGCAATCGCTGAGCCAGATTTTGAAGATGGATCTGGTCAGAGCAACTTTGTCAAGACATGTGGCTTGACTATACCCTATGCCACACACAATTCAGGTTTGCGACCTGCTACTGTGCCCGCATCCTCCACCAAGAAGAAAAAGACTTGAACAAAAGCTCTCCCCAAGAAGAAAAAGACCCGCACAGAAACTCACAGAAGAAAAAGACTTGTGCCCAACAATGAAAAACTGGACTTACTCCACACACAAAGAACTCCCCCCCAGATGAAATGGACTTGTGCCCAACAATGAAAAACTGGACTTATTCCACACACAAAGAACTTCCCCCCCCCAGATGAAATGGACTTGTGCCCAACAATTTCTGCCACAAACAAATCCCCAAGGAACAGAAAGAACGTGTTCTGAAAACGGGACACTCCCTCCCCAGGAAAGACACTGAACTTACCCTCCACACCAGAAAAAGATGGATGCTGTGAAGAAGAATGGTTGATCTATTTCATTTTTTAAGTTCAAACCGGTTGTTTTTACTTTCCTGGGCAATAGTTGATATCAAAGAAGTTTCAAACTTATTTTATTTTTGTGCCCATAAAGGGCTATTTTGTTGTGTGTTTGAGAATTATTTCCCACATCTTTGAAAGTGTATAAGTTCCATTTAATTGTTTAACACGACAAATTAGATTGGTTCTTTTTTGGTTAAAACAAATTAGATTGGTTCTTTGGTTAAAACAAATTAGATTGGTTCTTTTTATTTTAAAACAAATTAAATAGCTTATTTCTTTTATTTGTTTAACACAAATAGATTAGTTCTTTTTATATATATATGTTTCTTCTCAAAAGTTCTATTTCTTTGGAAAAAGCTTAGTTTTTGTGGGTAAATAGACTAATCCCTGCTAAATATATTATTCCTTTTAAAACTTTTGACATAAGCCATAAAGTGAGACCATACTCATTGCAAAATTCTCCTCAAAATCTTTATTTCTCTCAAACATTGAAATAAGTCATGAAATATGACAATCAACAGAGTTCTCCAAAACTTTATAATCTCTCAAACCATCCTAAAAAGGTGATTCTGCATGTTCAGGGCGTTACTGTGGAGGCACGGGACGGTGGTGTGAGTTTTTGCCTCTAAATTAGAAATTCGGCCTCAGGGGTTGTTTTCCGCACCGCTCACCTGATTGATAATGATCAGTTTATATATGATAAAGAGGATGAAATGATGGAGATGTTCAATATTTATCATCTAAAACTAATTACTCTGACCCAATAATTATAACCCAGCTCACTTATATCAAATATTCTCTGTTCCCTTTAAACACTTATATTTGATAGTACAAACATGTTGTTTGCTTTTCTCTTGATACAGAAAAGACAGTCTTCTAGCCTTGACAAATGTTTGGACTAGATGTTCTTGTTTGATCAGAACCATGACTTGTTTGTTTTATCTGTAAGACGTCAGAGCTTGTCAAACTCCACCTGCTTCTTGTTTAAATAGCTTGTCATGTCCAGTACAATTTGGAATTGTGCAGGACAATGTATTTGAGACCAAACTAAGTTTCAAAAGACATTAAAAGCCCTTCCCCTTTGCAAAGTTGTTTGTCTGATTTAACACTGTTCTCTTGTTTATCTTTGTGTGGTTTTTATTAAGGTAACAGGGGTTTAAAATCCCCATCAATGTTTTTCAACTTTTTACATTTTACTTGTGACATTACCTTGCACAGTGTACGTTAATTGAATTAACACTGCAGAAATTATTTAACAAATAAAAATAAAATAAAGGTTCAATGAATGAAAAGAATAAAATTATTTAAAGCTGAACACAGACATCTAGTGGTCAAATGGAGCTGTTGCTCCATTTGACCTGCATAGCACGGTTTGGTTCCTTGTGATCCCATAATGCATTGCAGCGCCTCTTCAGTTTTCCAGTAAACAGTTAAAATAACTTTATCGATGCATTTTTAATGATAAATCTACAATAAACAGAAAAAGAAGCAGCCGAAATAGCAATCCAATCCTCAACAACACATTCAACAACTTTTAAAATTTTGGACCATTAGGGAAAGGTGTATTGAAGAAGATGACATCCCGAGCGAATCGCGGCTTAGAGGTAAGATCAGGTGCATAACTGTTCATGCACCGGTAGGTGGCAATGTAATGCAAATATTGCAAAACTTGCCAACTACCATTTGTTGAATGTAAATAGCGGATTAGTTTAGCTTCCACTAAATTTCTTAAGACATTTGTGCTTTTGAAGTTGTGGAACTAAATAAATTAATAAGCGTTCTCGAAATTGTGTAACTAATTTATGGATTAGCGTTATCCAGCATTGGTAATGATTATGAGAAAATGCAAGAAAGAATACTATAGTGATTTATTAAACAAAAGTAATGGTGACACTAAAACAACATGGCAAATTATAAATGATGTTCTAAAAAGTCATAAAGCGAAAACGAACATTGCAAAATATTTTGTGAAAGATGACAAAGAAATACATGATGAGAATTATATCGCAAATGAATTTAATCAATATTTTGTAAATATTGGATCAAGCCTTGCAGCTAAAATACCAAAAGCAGATAATAATGTGTGTCATTCAATTAAAAGTTGCACCAACAGTATTTTTCTTAATGGAACTGTTACGGCCAATGGCCTTGTATGTTGTTTTATGTTATGGCCTGAGGCCATTTGGTTTAGCAGTGTGTTTGCAGGTTGTTTGCTGACTCAGCTGTGCTGTGGTCCATCTGGGATTGGCTGCTTCACTTCCTGAATCCTTCCCAATGGACATCAATCTGCATCCTGGTTGGCTTCTTCACCTCCTGCTCCTCCAACCACAGAAGAGGCCTACTTATTTAAACCCAGTTCTCCTGCCATTCAGGGCAGCTGTTGTTTAGAGCAGCTCGCCTCTTGTGTGGACTTCTGTGTCTGTGAACTTTGGTCTCCTGACCTGAATTGTTTGGCTTTGGCCTTGGCCTACAGTTAACTCCTACTGTTGCTGTTTGTAGTTGTTTGTAAACCCTTAAAGAAAGTTAGAAGGCTTACTTGTTTACTTTTGTTTTGACTCTTGGTAAAGTTGGTGTTGAGTATTCATTCAATTGGTTAACTTTAATTTTGTTATGGACTTGATGGTAAAACTTTGTTGTAATTGGTACCCTTCCTTTTGTTAAAGTTTACATTTTATTTTAAGCTGACCAATTAAAATGGTTACTTTTATTCAACCTTGTTCCATCTGGGTTTTTAATGTTGCCTCCCCTTCTCCTGGTTGAGCCGGGTCGTAACATTAATGGGGGCTCGTCCGGGATCTTTAATGTAATCCTGTAGTTTAAAAGTGGTGTTTTTTTTGGTCGGTTTAGTTGTGTGACATTCTTGGTTGAGCAACTGCAACTTGTTGCGTTCGTTAAGCATGGCACAGTTTGATCTTGAGCAGTTTTTAAAGTGTCCTTCTCTTGATCAACTGTAGCTTTGCCGTAAAGATGATTTGATTCAAATTGCAACCCATTTTTCTATTGTTTGCTCAAAGCAACTCCTTAAAGAGCAATTAATGAACTTTGTGATAGAGAAACTGGTGGAGCTGAAACTTGTACTTCCTGGGATTTCTGCTGATGAGCTTGCTGTGACTTCTGTTGGCATGTTGCCATCTGCTGGTCCTTCTGCGGAAGGAGATAGAAATATTCTTGGTAAACCTCAAGCAATCTCACAAATGTCAGAAGTTGACACTGAGGTTAGTGAAGGGATTAAGACTCCTTACACTCTTCCTCGAGTTAGTCTTTCTGCTGCCAGTGGTTCAGCTGGATCTCAAACCGATGCTCGGCTCAAGGTCCGACTTGCCAGATTGCAACTTGAGGCCCAGGAAAGAGCACAGCTTAGGCAGTTCCAACTAGAAATGAAAAGGATGGAACTTGAAGCTGAAAAAGCTGTGAGAATTCGTCAGCTGGAGCTTGATGCTCAGGTAAGAACAAATGTTTCTGCTGATCCTGTGAACTCTACCAATGGTTCTGGTCGTCCCTCCTCTGTTTTTGAACAAAACAGACACTTTGATGCTACCAAGTATGTTGCTTTGGTGCCTGAATTTAGAGAAGCAGAGATAGACTGCTATTTTGCAGCTTTTGAACGAATAGCACAAGCTTTGCAGTGTCCACCAGATGTCTGGTCAGTTTTGTTACAATGTAAACTCCATGGTAAAGCTCAAGAGGTTGTTGCAGCACTTCCTCTTGATGAAGTCCTAAACTATGAGAAACTTAAATCTGCCATTTTAAAAGCTTATGAGCTTGTTCCAGAGGCTTACAGGCAGAAATTTAGGTCTTTTAAGAAAAGTCCCAGTCAGACCTATGTTGAGTTTGCCAGAGAAAAAGGAATTCTCTTCGATAGATGGTGCTGTTCAAGAAAGGTCACCAACTTTGATAACTTAAAAGAGTTAATGTTGTTGGAAGAGTTCAAAAATTGTTTACCAGAACATATTGTAATGCACTTGAATGAACAAAAAGTTGAATCACTGTCTTCTGTTGTTCTAGTTGATAAATATGTGCTTACACACAAAACTGTTTTTCAGTCTGTTCCAACTAAAAACCTTTCTGTTAAGCCAATGAGTGATAAAACTAAAATAGTACAGCAAAAGGATGATAAAGAATGTTTCTATTGTCGTAAGAAAGGACATGTTATTGCTAATTGGAAAAAGCGGTAGCAGAGCAGCTTATTAGTTATTTAGAAAAAAAAACAGCTTCTTTGTCCAGTCCAGTTTGGGTTTCGTTCTGGTTACTCAACAGAACTGGCTACCTCCTACCTTACAGACAATATTAAAAGATCTTTAGATGATGGTAAGGTAGTTGGAGCAGTGTTCCTGGACTTGAGAAAAGCCTTTGATACAGTGAATCATGACATGCTCCTACATAAACTCAGTACGTATAACTTCTCCAAGTTAGCAATCAGCTGGTTTAGATCATATCTAAAAAATAGAGAACAGTGCGTCAAAGTTAATGGGATGAAATCCAGCCCCCAAACATGTACCATGGGAGTTCCACAGGGTTCCATTTTAGGTCCATTGCTTTTCTGTTTATACATCAACGACTTACCGGACAGTTGCAAATACGCCAAATGTCAGATGTATGCAGATGATGCCATCATCTATGTATCTGCAAAGACTCCACAACAGGCAGCAGAGTTACTGAACAGGGAGATGGAGGGAGTGTCTCAGTGGTTTAAGAATCACTGTTTGACTCTGAACTGCAACAAAACAGTCTCAATGTGTTTCACTATCCGGCGTAAAGTCTGTAACTTTTCAATTGTGATTGATCAAAAAGAAATCCAAAAAGTGGAAGAGTTTAAATATCTGGGTGTCATTTTAGATTCCCACCTTAACTTTGAGGCTCACATTAAGAAAATGTATAAAACCATTAAGACAAATATAAATTGTTTTCGTCTTATAAGATCTTGTTTATGTGGAAAATCTGCTCAATTGTACCTACATGCCATGATTATGTCTCATTTCTCATACTGTGTCACTGTCTGGAGCCACGCAACTCAATCGGCTTTAAAACCTATGAGGATGTTGTACTCACAAGCACTGAAAGTTCTAGACCAAAAACCATTGAAGTGGCACCACTGTAAAATACTTGATAAATATAACCTATTAAGCTTTGACAATTTTTTAAAATTTTCTTGTTTAAAATTAACTTTTAAATGTATTAATGGTCTTGTCCCTGAGCTGGTGAGCAGAATGATTTTAAAAGTCAGCAGCTCAGGAGTTGCAACAAGAGGTGCAGTTGATGGAGACTGTAAACCTACAAAATACAAAACATCATTTGGTCAATGCTCCTTCTCATTTAAAGGTCCTCATATCTGGAACAGTTTACCATCAGCAATAAAAACATTGACTGATCTTAGAGTTTTTAATTCACAGGTGAAAAAATGGTTGAAACAAAACCAACTCTGTGAACACTGAACCCTATGGGGACAGAGGAGCAGCTGTGTGTGTGAGGGAACTGTTTAATCCATTTAAACTTAATTAAATTTTTATTTTATTTTAGATGTTTTTATATAGGGAACTGTTTAATCTTAATTAAATTTTAATTTTATTTTAGCTGTTTTTATAGTAAAGTCCAACCAAGGACTGGGTTTGCAAATTAGCCTGTGGCTAGAAAACCTTTGTGCAAGACAACGGTTGCTTCGTTTTTAACATGTAACATTGTTTATTGTACTGTCCTTGATCAAATAAATTTGAATTAAAAAAAAAATTGTTTAGCTTTGAAGCGAAAAACACAAAATGTACAATCTCAACCAAAGGGTGTGGGTTTCATTAAGAGTAAGCCAAATATTGGAAAAAAGGATGTTGACTGCAAACCTGATCCTTGTTTTGAACTATTTTTGTTGGATGGGTTAGTTTCCCTCACTGGAAACCCTGCAGATCAGTGTCCAGTTCGTATTTTGCGTGATACGGGTGGTTCTCAATCGGTTATTCTAGCTGAAACTTTGCCATTCTCTAACCAGTCTTCATGTGGATATAGTGCTATTATTCAGGGTGTTGGAATGCACTATGTTCCAAGGCCTGTGCATTTAGTTCATTTACAATCAGAGCTAATCTCTGGTGTTTTCCCTATTGCTGTTTGCCCAGCATTACCCATTAAAGGTGTTGCTTTACTGCTAGGCAATGATATTGCAGGTGGAAAAGTAACTCCTACGTTAGAGGTATTAGATGAACTAAAAAGCTTAGAACCACATGAAGAACCCGGTCACGTAAACAAGCCTACTTGTGTTCTTACTCGTGCTCAAAAGCTAAAGAAAAAATCTGAAAATGATGACATTGACTTGTCTGACACCTTACTTATGTCAGTTTTTTCAGATTGTGTAGATCCTGCTGTTCCTGCACAAAACAAACAGGATGTCCTACGGTCCTCTGATCCGTTGCTGCCAATCACTCGTGCCCGCCTGTGTGCTGCCCAGAAGACTGACCCAACACTGCAAAAATGTTTTGCAGGGGTGGTAAGTGCTGATAGAGCTAGAGATGAGTCAATGGCTTTCTTCATTAATGATGGAGTCCTTCTTCGTAAGTGGTGTCCAGTTGTTTTACCTGATTCTGATTGGAATATAGTTGAACAGATAGTAGTACCTTCAGTTTATCGGAAACAAATTTTGTCTTTGGCCCATGAAAGTCAGTGGTCAGGACATTTAGGTGTAACAAAAACATATCAGCTCATTCTCAAACATTTTTACTGGCCTGGGTTAAAAACAGATGTAACTCAGTTTTGTCGCAGTTGTCATGTCTGCCAGATGGCTGGAAAACCTAACCAACCAATACCCCATTGTCCACTACAACCAATTCCTGCTGTGGGAGAACCTTTTGAACGCATTATAATGGATTGTGTTGGACCACTACCTCGCACAAAAGCTGGAAATCAGTTTTTGCTTACATTAATGTGTGCTTCAACTCGTTACCCTGAGGCCATCCCACTACGAAAAATTACTTCCAGCTCAGTTGTCAAAGCAATGACAAAATTTTTCTCTACCTTTGGCCTCCCTAAAACCATACAAACTGACCAAGGTACAAACTTTCAGTCTAAACTTTTTAGACAAGTTCTCAATGAGTTAAATATACAGCATGCTGTTTCCAGTGCTTATCATCCTGAGTCTCAAGGTGCTCTGGAGCGTTGGCATCAGACATTAAAGTCTATGCTAAGAAAATACTGCATTGAGGCTGAGAAAAACTGGGATGAAGGAATACCTTTTTTGCTGTTTGCAACTAGAGAAAGTATTCAAGAATCTTTAGGATTCAGTCCAGCTGAATTAGTGTTTGGACATACACTTAGAAGTCCCCTGAAAGTTCTCAAAGAGAAACTTTTAAACTCCAAAACATCCTCTAAAGAAAATATTTTGGATTATGTTTCCAGGTTTCGTGAGAGGCTACACCACTCACGTGCCTTTGCTAGAGAGTCCCTTTGTACTTCACAAAAGTCTATGAAGCAACATTATGATCGTTCAGCTGTCACAAGACACTTTAAGTCTGGTGACAAGGTTCTGGCTTTGCTGCCTGTACTTGGCTCTGCACTTTCTGCCAAGTTTTCAGGACCATATGAAGTTCATGAGCAGTTAAGTGGAACTGATTATGTGATCAATACTCCTGACAGAAGAAGAAAGTCCAGAGTGTGCCACATAAACATGTTAAAACCATATTTCTCTCGTGACACGTCTAAAACCATCAACTTAGACAATGCTGTAGCACAACCCAGTGGTAGCTCAGCATTAATAGTGACAAATGACTTTAAAACTGATCCTGAAGGAGATGGTCTGATCTTGCGTCCCATCTACAACCAGAGCCCACGTCTGTCAAACTCTGAAATGTTGAAGGTGTTGCCTAACAATCTGAAACATTTAACAGAGGATCAACAAAAGGATATGCTATCTCTGATAGACAATTTTCAGTGCTTGTTTAAGGATGTGCCAACTTGTACCACAGTGCTTGAGCATGACATTGATGTTGCTGGTGCTAAGCCCATCAAACAACATCCTTATCGACTAAACCCAGTCAAAAGAGCTCTAATGAAACATGAAACAGAATATATGTTGCAACATGGGTTTGCAAAACACAGTTCCAGTTCTTGGAGTTCTCCATGTTTGTTAGAAATTAAACCTGATGGCTCTCCTCGTTTCATTACAGATTTTCGAAAGGTAAATTCTGTGACAGTCACAGACTCGTATCCACTCCCCAGAATTGAAGATTGTGTGGATACAATCGGCAATGCCCAATTTGTGAGCAAGTTAGATTTACTAAAAGGATATTGGCAAGTACCACTTACCAAGCGAGCTTCAGAAATCTCTGCTTTTGTTACACCAGACAAATTTTTACAGTACAATGTAATGGCGTTTGGCATGTGCAACGCTCCTGCAACATTTCAGCGTCTAGTTAACACTGTCTTGTCTGGGGTATCCAACTGTAATGCATATTTGGATGACCTCATTGTGTATACCTCAACTTGGGAGGAACACATGACAGTTTTAAACCAAGTGTTCACACGACTTGCTGAAGCTTCTCTAAATTTGAACCTTGCTAAGTGTGACTTTGGAAAGGCTACTGTCACCTATCTTGGTAGACAGGTTGGCCAAGGACGAGTGTGTCCCGTGGAGGCAAAAATTTCTGCCATTGTTGAGTTCCCTGTGCCTAACACTAGAAAAGCTCTGAGACGCTTTCTTGGAATGGCTAGTTATTATAGAAACTTCTGCTGTAATTTTTCAACCGTTGTGCATCCTTTGACGTCTTTTGAGTCCACAAATTGACTTTACCTGGACCCCCGAGTGTCAGCACTCATTTGAAAATGTGAAATCTCTATTGTGTCATGCACCTGTGCTTTCTGCCCCAGACATGACACGACCATTTAAATTTGATGTGGATGCCAGTGCAGTGGGAGCTGGAGCTGTTTTATTACAGGAAAGTAAAAATGGAGCTGATCATCCCGTTTGCTATTTTTCACGTAAATTTAACAGAAATCAGCTAAATTACTCCACCATTGAGAAGGAAGCTTTGGCTTTGCTTCTGGCACTTCAGCACTTTGAAGTGTATCTGGGATCTAGTCCCTCTCCCATTGTAGTGTACACCGACCACAATCCACTCGTTTTTCTCTCGCGCATGTACAATCAAAATCAAAGACTAATGCGCTGGGCCTTAATTGTACAGGACTACAATCTTGACATCAGACACAAAAAGGGTGCAGCCAACATCTTTGCTGATGCATTATCTAGACTGCATTTGTAAAATAGAATGGCATTAGTGTAATTGTTTCTGTATTCTGTATTTTAAGTGGGGAGGTGTTACGGCCAGTGGCCTTGTATGTTGTTTTATGTTATGGCCTGAGGCCATTTGGTTTAGCAGTGTGTTTGCAGGTTGTTTGCTGACTCAGCTGTGCTGTGGTCCATCTGGGATTGGCTGCTTCACTTCCTGAATCCTCCCCAATGGACATCAATCTGCATCCTGGTTGGCTTCTTCACCTCCTGCTCCTCCAACCACAGAAGAGGCCTACTTATTTAAACCCAGTTCTCCTGCCATTCAGGGTGGCTGTTGTTTAGAGCAGCTCGCCTCTTGTATGGACTTCTGTGTCTGTGAACTTTGGTCTCCTGACCTGAATTGTTTGGCTTTGGCCTTGGCCTACAGTTAACTCCTACTGTTGCTGTTTGTAGTTGTTGTTTGTAAACCCTTAAAGAAAGTTAGAAGGCTTACTTGTTTACTTTTGTTTTGACTCTTGGTAAAGTTGGTGTTGAGTATTCATTCAATTGGTTAACTTTAATTTTGTTATGGACTTGATGGTAAAACTTTGTTGTAATTGGTACCCCTCCTTTTGTTAAAGTTTACATTTTATTTTAAGCTGACCAATTAAAATTGTTACTTTTATTCAACCTTGTTCCATCTGGGTTTTTAATGTTGCCTCCCCTTCTCCTGGCTGAGCCGGGTCGTAACAGGAACCAACAAAGAGGAAATTATGAAAATGGTAAAAAATCTCTCAGACAAGAGATCAAAAGATTGGGTGGACATGGATATGATGTTCGTAAAAGAAATAATGAGTTATGTTATTGAACCGTTTACATATATATGCAATTTATCTTTTTCAACAGGAATATTTCCAGATAACATGAAAGTAGCAAAGGTAATTCCTCTTTTTAAAAATGGTGATAAATGTGTATTCAATAATTATAGGCCAATATCCTTATTACCACAGTTCTCAAAAATTCTAGAAAAACTATTTGTGACCAGATTGGATCAATTTATTGATAAACAAAATATTTTAAGTAGCAGTCAGTATGGGTTTAGAGGAAAAAACTCTACATCAATGGCTCTCATGGATTTAATGGAACAAATAACTAATGCTGTCGATCATAAACAGTACTGTGTTAGTGTTTTTGTTGATCTAAAAAAAGCATTTGATACCATTGACCACACCATTCTCCTTGAAAAACTAAATAAATATGGTATTAGAGGACCAGCATTACAGTGGGTATCTAGCTATTTGAAAGATAGGAAACAGTTTGTGCAAATAAATGATGTTAGATCTGACCTCCGTGATATCACTTGTGGAGTTCCTCAGGGCTCTGTGCTTGGACCAAAGTTATTTATTTTATATGTGAATGACTTGGTAAATGTGTCAGGACTTCTTAAATGTGTTCTTTTTGCCGATGACACCACATTTTTCTGTTCGGGTAAAGACATAAAACAGATTTTGGATATGATGAAAACAGAATTTATAAAAATACAAACTTGGTTTAAATTAAACAAATTATCTTTGAATTTAGATAAAACTAATTACATGATATTCAGTAACAAAAAGAGAATTGTTGACGATCCATTTGAAATTGAAGATGTTGTGATCTGTAAAGTGAGTGAAGTGAAGTTTCTGGGTGTTATCATTGATGACAAACTGACATGGAAACATCATGTAAATTCCATTAAAACAAAAATAGCTAGATCAATTGCAGTACTGTATAAAGTCAGGGATTTTTTAATTGATAAAGCTCTGTATATGTTGTATAACACAATCATTGTTCCACATTTAATCTATTGTATTGAGGTTTGGGGAAAAGCGTGCAAAACAATTACAAAGCCTGTTTTTATTTTACAAAAGAGAGCTGTAAGAGTAATCACCAGAAAACATTTCAGTCACCCATCAAACACCTTGTTTCTTCAGCTAAATTTATTGAAATTCCAGGAATTGGTAGAATATAGTATTTTATCAGTTATGTATAGGGCTCATAATAACACATTACCTTTAAATATCCAAAGACATTTTATAAAAAGACAAAGTTATTACAATCTCAAAGGGACAGAGATATTCATCAAACCACAATTCAGAACCAGCTTAAAGGGACGGTCTACCTCAATTCAGGGAGTTCGATTGTGGAATGTTCTGGAGAGTGATGTTAAAAATGCAAAATCAATGTATACATTTAAGAAAAAGGTCAAAAAGGACTTGCTCAAAAACTATATATGATGTAACTTAGTGTGTTTGTGTAAANTTGCTTATCTCCTCCATTTTGTTGTCCAGGTGTTTGTGATTGTCATGCTGTGTGTTCATGTACCTGTATATAAAGTCAGGGATATTTTTAATTGATAAAGCTCTGTATATGTTGTATAACACAATCATTGTTCCACATTTAATCTATTGTATTGAGGTTTGGGGAAAAGCGTGCAAAACAATTACAAAGCCTGTTTTTATTTTACAAAAGAGAGCTGTAAGAGTAATCACCAGAAAACATTTCAGTCACCCATCAAACACCTTGTTTCTTCAGCTAAATTTATTGAAATTCCAGGAATTGGTAGAATATAGTATTTTATCAGTTATGTATAGGGCTCATAATAACACATTACCTTTAAATATCCAAAGACATTTTATAAAAAGACAAAGTTATTACAATCTCAAAGGGACAGAGATATTCATCAAACCACAATTCAGAACCAGCTTAAAGGGACGGTCTACCTCAATTCAGGGAGTTCGATTGTGGAATGTTCTGGAGAGTGATGTTAAAAATGCAAAATCAATGTATACATTTAAGAAAAAGGTCAAAAAGGACTTGCTCAAAAACTATATATGATGTAACTTAGTGTGTTTGTGTAAATAGAATTATTCATTTTGTGATGTAGTTTGTGTATTACAGTTAGAAAAATTAAGTAGAATTATTCATTTTCTGATGTAGTTTGTGTATTACAGTTAGAATGATGTAGTTTGTGTATTACAGTTAGAAAAATTAAGTAGAATTATTCATTTTGTGATGTAGTTTGTGTATTACAGTTAGATAAATTAAGTAGAATTATTCATTTTGTGATGTAGTTTGTGTATTACAGTTAGTAAAATTAAGTAGAACTATTCATTTTGTGATGTAGTTTGTATATTACAGTTAGAAAAATTAAGTAGAATTATTCATTTTGTGATGTAGTTTGAAGGTTATCATTGGTTGAACAAACTGTGAAATAAGGGGCAGATATAATAAGATTTCATCTTCTTTCTGCTCCCTTCATTTTATCCTACTTGTATTCTTGTATCTGATGTAACTGTCTTGTATTGTTCTTTTAAAATGAATGAATAAACATCAAATCAAATCAAATCATAAATATATGTTATCTACAGAACTGCTGCTGCTGACGTCATCATTCTTTTCATGCCTTTGAAGCTGGTAAGCAGCATCACATCAATTATGTGAAGGGGACAGTTCCTCCTGTATCCTATAACATACTATGCATCTCATGAACAGCAATGTTTTTTTTTAAGTGGGACAAATCACTTATATTAAAAGCAAACTCATGGAAGTTGCTGTTGTAATCTGATTCTTTTATTAAACCATGTAACTTTCTATGATCCCAGATTTATAACAGGTGTGTGGCCATAGTGCACACTCCTGATGTTGCTCATAGTGATCCTCAGTGTGCTCAGAGAGCTTGTGTATATGCCCAGACACATGAGAAATTAGATGGAACATTGGTTAGCACCCTGATGATTGTTTGCTATTCACAAGCAGACGAGTGATACTAGCAATAATAGCATTGTAAGTGTCACGATTCGGTTCCGGTGGAGCAAGCAAACCCAAAGTGCAGGCAGACAGGACTCAGAGACGAAGAGTGTAAAATAATAAACACTAATTATGAAAACAAAAAGCTGACGGTGCAGCTACTTACAAAACGATGAGGACATGTTTCATGGCTCCACCAGACATCAGGGAGAAACGACTATGACCCGACAAATACAAAGGGCAGAATGCTAACTTAAATACAGACTTAAATATTTACCTAAACACTAAACACCTGTAGTCGTGGAAGACCAAAGAAGTAGGGATGGAAACCGACCAGCCGAGGGAGCCATCCCGACAGTACCCCCCACAGACGTCCCATGGCATCCCAAAAGATGCCCTCCCCAAAGAACAAGGGCGGGCGGAGGGAGGCAACAGGCAGGATGGTGGGCCAACACCACCAGCCAGATCCGGAGGCCCTCCAGGAGGTCGCCCATCACATCAGCCAGACCGGGGGGTGGCCCGGTGACCATCCGTCGAATAGCCAGGGGACCGGCGGACGGCCAAAAAGCCATCCGCCCCAAGACCAGGGCTCCGGTGGACGACCAGGAGGCCGGTCCCATGTGACCAGTGGAGGAACCACAGCTGGAGGAGAGAAGACCCCCAGGACGAACAAAGCCCATCGCAGAAGTGAGGACCCTGGTGTAAACAAGGACCCCTGAAGACCTGAAGGATTCCAGAGATGCGAGAGCCTCTGCAGCTGGCGAAGAGATGAGCCATGGAGCCTCTGCCGCAGGCGAAGAGAGGTTGTTAGGCACCGAGACGGGCGATGAGACGTCGTTGGGCACCGAGACGGGCGATTAGACGTCGTTGGGCGCGAGACATGTGATGAGACGTTGTTAGGCGCCGAGATGGGCGATGAGATGTCGTTGGGCGCCGAGACGGGCGATGAGATGTCGTTGGACGCCGAGACGGGCGAGGAGACGTCGTTGGGCACCGAGACGGGCGAGGAGACGTCGCTGGGCGCTGAGACGGGCGATGAGACGTCGTAAGGCGCCGAGACGGGAGATGAGACGTCACAGGGCGCCGAGACGGGAGATGAGACATTGTAGGGCGCCGAGATGGGCGCCGAGACGTGTGCCGAGACGGGCGCCGAGACGGGTGCTGAGACGGGCGATGAGACGTTGCAGGGCGATGAGACGGGCGATGAGACGTCTTCAGTCAGCGAGTCTGCCTTAGAGTCATCAGGCGATGAGACGTCTATAGTAGATGAGACGTGGTCTGCATAAGATGAGCCGTGGTCTGCAACCGATGAGCCGTGGTCTACAGCCGATGAGCCGTCATCGGTCTCTTCAGCCGGTGGTTCCGAGTCTTCTGCGGATGGTCCCAGATCTCTTGCGGCAGGTCTCAGATCTTCTGCGGCTGGTCTCAGATCATCTGCGCTAGGGAGGACCTCAGCAGGAACGAGGACCTCCGGTGTATCATGGACCCCTGAAGTGTTAAGGACCTATGTTGGAGCAAGGGCCTTAATAGATATGAGGACCTCTGCTATAGCGAGGACCTCTACGATAGAGACCTCAGAGGCAAACCCCCCCGGTGAGACGAGGACCTCCGGTTGGACGAGGACCACTGATGAAGGAGCGAGGACCTCAGAGGCAAAGACCCCTGACAACATGAGGACCTCCGATGGAGTAGTGAGGACCTCAGGACCCAGGACCACCTCGGGAACAGCGTCTACGGAGAGAAAAAGTGACACTGCTTCTGATGGACCCGGTTGGTCGGTGGTTGGTACAGGAAACCGCCTGGGCGCTGGCATAGGAGCCAGTCTGGACGCTGGCATGGGAGCCAGTCTGGATGCTGGCATGGGAGCCAGTCTGGGTGCTGGCATGGGAGCCAGTCTTGGCGCTGGCATGGGAGCCAGTCTGGGCGCTGGCATGGGAGCCAGGTTTGGTGCAGCTGGAGTGAGTCCTGGACCAGATGCAGCAGTTGGTAAACTCAGCTGTGAAGCAGATGTTGTGCAGAGAGGTGCCTCAGGCTGAGCAGCTGGAATGATACCCGGGCCAACTGCAGGTGAGCTCAGAGGTTCAGCTGCTGTGGGTGAACTCAGAGGTTCAGCTGCTGTGGATGAGCTCAGAGGTGCAGCTGCTATGGGTGAGCTCAGAGGTTCAACTGCTGTGGGTGAGCTCAGAGTTTCAGCTGCTGTGGGTGAGCTCAGAGGTTCGGCTGCTGTGGGTGAGCTCTGAGATTCAGCTGCTGTGGGTGAGCTCAGAGGTGCAGCTGCTGTGGATGAGCTCAGAGGTGCAGCTGTTGTGGGTGAGCTCAGATGTGCAGCTGCTGTGGGTGAGCTCAGAGGTACAGCTGCTATGGGTAAGCTCAGAGATGCAGCTGCTGTGGGTAAGCTCAGAGGTACAGTTGCTGTTTAAGCTGATGCTAAGCTGAGCTGCCCGGTGAACTTAGAGGAGAAGCTGATCAAGACGGGGAGCTGTGGTCAGCTGGTGAGCTGGGAGGTGAACCTAACTGATCACGAGCAAGCAGCAGTGAACGTAGCACACACCTCTCTCTCCATGCCTGCTTGATTGACTGCCACGCCTCCAGCGAGCTGTCTTTGTTGTCAGCTCCAGTGTATGAGGAAATGATTCCCTTAGCAGCAATCAATCTTTCCCACAAAACACTGGAGCTGCTGACTTCCTCCCCCCTTACGGCAGGCGCAGGGGCGTGCAGCTTCCTCCTTCGGCAAAAGTCTCCCCTTAGTCCTGTCAGAACCGTTGTCAGCCGGCCTGGCACATGGGCTGACACCCCCCCCCCTCCCTTTGAAAAGTTCCCCGTCTTTTTTGACAGCTGGTGAGGAGAGTTTGAAAGTGGGCGGGGCTGGGACCCGGAAATGTCCACTCCTTTAGTCCAATGGCAATATAGACTGAGAGCCGGTACCGGACCTACCCAGAACTCCTCTGGTTCTGAATCTTCGTCCGAGTCGGACCACATAGAACGGAGTGTTGGAATGTAGGAGGGAGATGGCCAAAAAGCTGCACGGCTGCCTCTGAGCTTCCTCTGTTTTTCCTCCTCGATCAGAAGCGGAGATGAGAGAACCTTTATCTCTGGGCTGTGGTCCCTCCAGATGGTTTCTGCTCGAAACCGGTACATGTGAATGACGGTAGGCTCGTCCAGACCTGGGGCCGCGTCCGTCAGCCGCTGAGCGGGTCCGTTGTTCTGCCTGTGGGGCTTGCGTCTGTTAGGTCGGGTCATAATGTCACGATTCGGTTCCGGTGGAGCAAGCAAACCCAGAGTGCAGGCAGACAGGACTCAGAGACGAAGAGTGTAAAATAATAAACACTTTAATTATGAATACAAAAACTGACATTGCAGCTACTTACAAAATGATGAGGAAATGTTTCATGGCTCCACCAGACATCAGGGAGAAACGACTAAGACCCGACAAATACAAAGGGCAGAATGCTAACTTAAATACAGACATAACTAATGACCTAAACACTAAACACCTGTAGTCGTGGAAGACCAAAGATGTAGGGATGGAAACCGACCAGCCGAGGGAGCCATCCCAACAGTAAGAGGGGGGACGGTTGAACACGGAGGCCTCCACCTCTGTTTAATGATGGACGGTTTCTTTTCACAAAGATGGCCTCCTTTACTCCTCTCTGAAACCATCGTTCCTCTCCATCAAGGATGTGAACATCTTCATCCCTGAACGTGTGACCGCTGGCCTGGAGATGAGTGTAGACCGCAGAGTCCTGGCCTGATGATGTTGATCTTCTGTGCTGGGCCATCCTTTTGGCCAGTGGCTGTTTGGTTTCCCCGATGTAAGACTGATCACAGCCCTCCTGACACTGAACAACATACACAATATTACTCTGTTTGTGCCGGGGGACTGGATCTTTGGGATGAACCAGTGTTTGCCGTAATGTATTTTGGGGTTTAAAAGCCACTGGGATGTCTGAGTGCCGCCTCTTTGGTGCAGTGGATAAAGCAGGCGGCACATATGCTGGAGGCTGAGCCTCTCTACAGGGGTCGCGGGTTCGCGTCCCAGACCCGACGAGTTCATTTCTGTGGTGTATCCCCCCTCTATACCCGTTTCACCCTCTCCCTCTCTAATAAAGGCCACTAGCGCCCGAAAATGCAAAAAAAAAAAAAAGCCACTGGGATGTTATGTTTAGAAAATAAACATCTCAACCAAAAAAGGTTCTACCCTGAACACTGAGTTAAGGTTAGATGTATGGTGGAGGAGTCCAAATCCATGTGGCTCCTCCACCATCACAGCCATCTCTGCAGGGAGCCTGCGTGTGGGAGGATGCTCTCTCCAAAGCTAGTTACTGTTCAGCCCTACAAAATTCTAGCTTAATGGTCTATTTATTTGCCCGAGAGCAATGCATTATGGCCCTGAACTATCACAGCTGATGGCTCTTGGTTTGTTAAAATTCCATTGCACACAGAATGAAAATTAAATGCATAGGCTTTGTTTAAAGATTAATTTTCACCAATGGTGAAACTAAGTTATATATTTTAAGTGCTTTTACTAAAAAAAAACTTTCATTAACATAGATAACGCAGGGTATTTTTTACTGGGAAGCATACCATGAATAAACTAGATGAAACTACAAGTACCGGTAATGTTTATGTTTATTGAATTTGTTCTTTTTTTTTTTTTTTTACAAAAGAAACAATACAAGACAATCCCATAAATGATAATGTACAAAATGTAAAAAAATGAAAGGTAGCAGAAAGAAGAATAAATCTTATTATATAATGTTGTTTTCCAAATCAACCACTTCTGACTGGAAGTGGTTTTCTTATACGGTAATAACTAAAATGAGTTGTTGCATGAGCAGCTGGAATTAGATGAAAGAAAAATAATAAATGAAAGAGTTGGTTAAAAAATACAGAATAAGATATTAAAGTGCTTTAAACTTTTAGATTAGCTGGCTTCTGTGCAGAATGCTGCCATAGTCGGATTCCATCTTCATGCCTTTCACTTTCAAACAAACAGTGAAAAAGTGAAGCACCTGTTCTCTACAAACACTGTATATTTACAATATAAACGAGCCACCTGCCTCTCTGCAGCATACTCTGCTAAAATCTATTGTTTGCATTTTGTAAGACTGAAAATATGCCAAATGATAAAAACTACTCTGAAATATATATATTTTTTGTGATGGCCACAACATTTTGTAATATTTTGTTGCCTTTCCATATACTGGTGTGTACATGTGATTTCAGGGTCTAGATTTAAACAAAAAAGTATATACATATATTTGTTAAAGAATGTTTGTCTTGCTTTTCATTTACATATGCATTGTTTTAATTTAGATTGTAAATGTGACACAGCATATCAGGGACTAAATCATACCATACCATACCATACCATTTATAGAGCACTTAAAACAGCGACAAGGCCAACCAAAGTGCTGTACAAACAAACACACAACAGACAACACACACAATGAAGAACTAAAAATAGACATAAAAACATAGCAGATAATAAATAAAATGACCAAACACAGATCAGCTGGTGTTGAAAGCAACAGAATAGTAATGGGTCTTTAAACGGGATTTGAAAACCGAGAGGGAGAAGGCCTGTCTGACGAGCAGAGGTAACTTGTTCCAAAGTCTTGGGCCTGCTACAGAGAACGCCATGTCACCTCTGCGTTTAAGACGAGTTCCTGGAACTGTTAAAAGTAACTGGTCTGCTGACCTCAAAGCACGTGATGGGGCATACGGGTGTATCAAATCAGAGAGATAGGCGGGGGCGAGACTGTTCAGCGATTTGTAGACATATAGGAGAATTTTGAACTGGATTTGAAGATGAACTGGTAGCCAGTGCAGGGAGGCCAAGACTGGTGTAATGTGCTCTCTTTTGCCTGTACTGGTTAAAAATCGGGCTGCTGCATTCTGGACCAGTTGTAATTGTGCAATGGTGGTCTGACTGACACCAAACAGGAGTGAATTGCAGTAATCTAGCCTAGATGTGATAAATGCGTTAATTACTGTCTCCAGGTTATTTTTAGATAATATGGGCTTCAGCTTAGACAGTCGCCTCAGCTGGAAAAAACAGGATTTAATGATCCTATTTACATGGCTGTTGAGTTTCATGGAAGGGTCCATTAGTACTCCCAGATTTGTGACTTTTTGTTTTTCAGACAGGGCTAGAGCAGAAAGGTCGATACAGTGGTTCGAGATTGTGTCATTTGGAGGGAACAACATGGCTTTAGACTTCTTTTCATTGAAACTTAAGAAATTTAAAGCCATCCAGTCCCTGATGTCAGCCAGACAGTCGAGCAGAGGTTGAATAGAGCATGTACCATTGTGTCTTAGGGGGAAGTAAATTTGACAGTCATCGGCGTAGAAGTGGAAAGGTATGTTGTGTTTCCGGAAAATACCACCAAGTGGCAGTAGGTATAAGGAGAAACGCAGAGGACCCAGGATGGACCCCTGCGGAACCCCCCATTTAAGTGCCTCACTGCAGAACTAAAATTGTTGATGGAAACAC